>CM061140.1:65336965-65373883 GCA_030789695.1 Scilla litardierei
AAAATGAATCTTTATATTAATGATTTGATTTTACTCTCCTAATTTTTTCTTCTGTTATTATTCAGTTGAAGATGGCGATCTCCCAGTTCTAAAGGACATTTATGCAGATTTTTTTGAGCTCGGGGTTACTTTTCTACATTTTCAAAAGTTATGGATCCTTTTATTAAATGATATGATTTTTTGACTTAATTTTTCTTCTCTTATTTTTCAGGTGAAGTTGGCGATCTCCCAGTTCCAACGAACATTTTTGCTGATTTTTCTGAACTCATGGCTATTTCTACTTTGTCGGAAAGTTATGTATCTTTATATTAAATGATATGATTTTTAAGCCTAAGTTTGTTTTCTCTTATTTTTCAGTTGAAGATGGCGATCTCCATGTTCCAATGGATATTTTTGCATTTTTGAGCTCGGTGCTATTTTCTAAATTTTATGGAAGATATAGAACTTTTTATTAAATAATATAATTTTTATAGCCTATATTTGTCTTTTCTTACTTTTTAGTTGAATATGTCGATCTCCCGGCTTCAACAGACATTTTTGCAGATTTTTCTTAGCTTAAGACTATTTTTCTACATTTTCTTGAAGATATGTATCTTTTTATGAAATGATATGATTTTTTTGGCCTAATTTTGTATTTTTCTTATTTACTACGAAGATGGCGATCTCCCAATTCTAATGGACATTTGTGCAGATTTAGTTTGAGCTACGGGAAATTTTTTATATTTTTTGTATAATATGAATCTTTATATTAAATGATATGATTTTTATAACCTAATTTTTTCATCTCTTATTTTTAGTTGAAGATGGCGATCTCCTGTTTCCAAGTGACATTTTTGTGATTTTCAGAGCTCGTGGCTATTTTCTACATTTTCGAGAAGTATGGATCTTTTTATTAAATGATATGATTTTTTGGCCTAGTTTTGGCTTCTTTTATTTTTATATTAAAGATAGCGATCTCCCGTTTCTAATGGACATTTTGCGTATTATTCTGACCCTCAGGACTATTTTCTTAATTTTCTGGAAGATATGTATCTTTTTATTAAATAATATGATTTTTGGCCTAATTTTGTTTCCTCTTATATTTCAGTTGAAGATGGTGATCTCCCTGTTCCAACGGACATTTTTACAGATTTTTATTAGCTCAGTGCTATTTTTCTTCATTTTTATAAGTGATATGATTTTTAAGCCTATGTTTGTCTTCTCTTAATTTTTAGTTGAAGATGGCGATCTTCCAGTTCCAATGGATGTTTTTGGATTTTTCTTAAATTGAGGCTGTTTTTCTACGTTTTCGGCAAGATATGACTCTTTTTATGAATTGATTTGATTTTTGGCCTAATTTTGCCTTCTCTATTTTTCAGATGAAGATGACGAACTCCTGGTTCCAACGAGCATTTTGCGGATTTTTCGAGCTTCGGGATATTTTTCTACATTTTCTGTAAGAAATGGATCTTTATACTAAAAGATATAATTTTTATAGCCTAATTTTGTATTCTCTTATTTTTCAGTTGAAAATGGCGATCTCCCGGCTCCAACGAACATTTTTGCAAATGTTTTTGAGCTCAGTGCTATTTCTACAGTTTATGGAAGTTATAGAACTTTTTATTAATTGATGTGATGTTTGGCCGAATTTTGTCCTCTTTTATTTTTAAGGTGAAGATGGCGGCGATCTCCCAGTTCCAACTAACATTTTTGCGGATTTTTATGAGCTTGGTGCTTTTTTCTATATTATATTAAAGAAGAAGATCTTTTTATGAAAAGATATGATTTTATGGCCTATATTTGTCTTCTCTTATTTTTTTTAGTTGAAGATGGCGATCTACCCGTTTCAACAGAAAATTTTACAAATTTTTCTTAGCTTGGGACTATTTTTCTTCCTTTCCTGGAAGATATGAATATTTTTATTAAAAGATATGATTTTTGGCCTAACTTTTTCTTCTCTTTTTTACAATTGAAGATGTCGATCTCCATGTTCCAAATTACATTTGTACGGATTTTTTGAGCTCCGTGCTATTTTCTACTTTTTCTATAAGATGTGGATCTTTATATTAAAAGATATGATTTTTATAGCCTAATTTTGTCTTCTCTTATTTTTTTTTGGTTGAAGATGGCGATCTCCCGGTTTCAACCGGATATTTTAGTGGATTTTTCTTAATTCGGTTCTATTTTTCTACATTTTCGAGAAGTTATGGATCTTTTTATTAAATTATATAACTTTTATATCCTTTGTATGACTTCTCTTATTTTTTCAGTTGAACATGGCGATCTTCGGGTTCCAACGGACATTTTTTGATGATTATTCTGACCTCGGGGCTATTTTCTAAATTTTTTGGAAGATATGGATCTTTTAGTCAAATGATTTGATTTTTGGCCTAATTTTGCATTCTCTTATTTTTCAGTTGAAGATGGCGATCTCCCGATTCCAACTGATATTTTTGCGGAATTTTTTATGCTCGGTGCTATTTTCTTCATTTTATGGAAGATATGTATCTTTTTATTAAATGAGATGATTTTTATAGCCTACATTTTTCTTCTCTTATTTTTTCAAGTTAAAAACACGATCTACAAGTTCCAGCGGACTTTTTTTATAGACTTATCTTAGCTTGGGACTATTTTTCTACATTTTTTGTAAGATATGTATTTTTATGATATGAAATGATTTTTTGGTCTAATTTTGTCTTCTCTTTTTTCAGTTGAAGATGGCAATCTCCCGGTTCCAACGGACATTTTTGCAGATTATTCAGAACTCGAGACTATTTTACTAAATTTTCTGGAAGAGGCAAATCTTTTTATTAAATGATATGATTTTTGGCCTAATTTTCTCTTCTCTTATTTTTCAGTTGAAGATGGCGATCTCCCGGTTCCAACGAACATTTTTGCGGATTTTTTGCAGCTTGGTGCTATTTTCTACATTTTATGTAAGATATGCATCTTTTTATTAAATGATATAATTTTTATATCATTTGTTTGTCTTCTCTTATTTTTTTAGTTGAATATGTCGATCTACCAATTCCAACGGACATTTTTACTGATTTTTCCTGCACTGGGGCTATTTTTCTACATTTTATGGAAGGCATGGATCTTTTTATTAAATGACATGTTTTTTGCCTAATTTTGCCTTCTCTTATTTTTCAGTTTAAAATGGCATTCTACCGGTTCCAACGGACATTTTTCCAGATCTTTTGAACTAAATGATATTTTCTGGAAGTTATGAATATTTTAAATAAAAAAAATATGATTTTGGCCTAATTTTGTCTTCTCATATTTTTCAGATGAAAATGGCAATCTCCAGGTTCCAACTAACATTTTTTTGCATTTTTTATGTCCGGGGCAATTTTTTTACTGTTTATGGAAGATATGGATCATTTTATTAAATGATATGATTTTTTGGCCCAATTTTGTCTTCTCTTATTTTTAAGTTGAAGATGGCGTTCTCTCGGTTCCAGCAGATATTTTTGTGGATTTTTTGACCTATTGGATATTTTCTACATTTTCTGGAAGATATGTATCTTTTTATTATATAATTTTATTTTAAGCCTAATTTTGTCTTCTCTTATTTTTCAGAATAAGATGGCGATCTCCCGGTTCCAACTGACATATTTGCGATTTTTTCTGAGCTATTGGCTATTTTTTAAATTTTCTACAAGATATGTCTCTTTAGATTAAAGATATAATTTTAATAATATAATTTTGTCTTCTCTTATTTTTTAGTTGAATATGGTGATCTCCCGGTTCAAACATATATTTTTACGGATTTTACTTAGCTCGGAGCTATTTTCTGTGATGTGCATCTTTAGTTAAATGATATGATTTTTGCAAATTTTGTCTTCTCTTATTTTTTAATTGAAGATAGCGATCTCTTTGTTCCAATAGACTTTTTCGCGGATTTTTCTGCGCTCGTTGTAATTTTCTGCATTTTCTGGAAGATATAGATCATTTTATTAAATGAAATAATTTTTGGCCTAATTTTATCTTCCTTTATTTTTTTAGTTGAAGGTGGCGATCTCACTGTTCCAATGGATATTTTTCGGGAGTTTTTGTGCTCGGCCCTATTTTCTATATTTTATTGAAGATATGAATCTTTTTATTAATTGATATGATTTTTAGCCTAATTTTGTCTTCTCTTATTTTTTTTAGTTGAAAATGGCGATCTCCCGGTTCCAACTGACATTTTTGCGAATTTTTCTGTGCTAACATATATTTTTCTACATTTTCAGGAAGTTATGGATCTTTTTATTAAATGATATGATTTTTTGACCTAAATTTGTCTTCTCCTTTTTTTTAGTTGAAGATGGCGATATCCCATTCATACGAACATTTTTTCAAATTATTCTGAGCTCGAACATTTTTTCAAATTATTCTGAGCTTGGGGATATTTTCTATTTCCTTGAAGATATGGATATTTTTACTAAATGATATAATTTTTGGATTAATTTTGTCTACTCTTATTTTTTAGTGGAAGATGTGAATCTTCTGGTTCCAACGGAAATTTTTGCAGATTTTTCGAAACTCAGTGCTATTTTCTACATTTTATGGAAGATAAGAATTTTTTATTAAATGATATGATTTTTATATCCTATATTTTCTTCTCTTATTTTTTCAGTTGAATATTGCGATCTACAGGTTCCAATGGATTTTACAGATTTTTGTTAGCTTGTGGCTATTTTTCTTCATTTTATAGAAGATATGGATCATTTTATTAAATGAAATGATTTTTTGGCCTAATGTTATCATGTCTTATTTTTCGGTTAAGATGGCGTCCTCACGGTTCCAACGGAGATTTTTGAGGATTTTTTGTTGACATAGAGGCTATTTTCAACATTTTCTGGAAGATATGGATCATTTATTAAATAATATGATTTTTGGCCTAATTTTATCTTCTCATATTTTAGATGAAGATGGCGATCTCCCGGTTCCAACGAACATTATTGAGGATTTTTCTGAGCTTCGAGCTATTTTCTACATTTTCTGTAAGATATGTATCTTTAGATTAAATGATATGATTTTTATAGCCTACTTTTGTCTTCTCTTATTTTTCAGCTGTAGATGGCGATCTCTTGGTTCCAATGGACAATTTTATAGATTTTTCTAAGCTCAGGGCTATTTTCTATATTTTATTGAAGATACGAATCTTTTTATTAAATGATATGATTTTTGTAGCCTAATTTTGTCTTCTCTTATTTTTTTTCACTTGTAGATGGTGATCTCTCGCTTCCAACGTGCATTTTTGCGGATATTTTTGAGCTTGGGACTATTTTTCATTTTCGAAAAGTTATAGATCTTTTTATTAAGGCCTAACTTTGTCTTCTCTTTTTTCCGTCGAAGATGGTGATCTCCTATTTTCAACGGACATTTGTGCGGATTTTCTGAGCTCTGTGTTATTTTCTAAATTTTTTGGAAGATACAAATTATTATATTAAATGATATGATTTTTATAGCCTAATTTTGTCTTCTCTTATTTTTTATTGAAGATGGCAATTTCCTGGTTCCAACGGATATTTTTGCTGCTTTTTCTGAGCTCGGTGCTATTTTACTACAATTTCGGGAAGTTATAGATCTTTTTATTAAATGATTTGATTTTTTGGCCTAATTTTTTCTTCACTTATTTTTTGTTGAAGATGGCAATCACTCGGTCCCAACGGACATTTTTGCACATTTTCCTAAGCTCCGTGATATTTTCTAAATTTTCTGTAAGATATGAATCTTTATATTAATTGATCTAATTTTGTCTTCTCTAATTTTTCAGTTGAAGATGTCGATCTCCCGGTTCCAACGGCCATTTTTGCGTATTTTTCTAAACTCGAAACTATTTTCTACAGTTTATTGAAGATATGGATCATTTATTAAATGATATGATTTTATGCACTAATTTAGTCTTCTCTTATTTTTCAGTTGAAGATGGCGATCTCACGTTTCCAAAGAAATTTTTCCGTATTTTTCTGAGCTCAGGACTATTTTCAATATTTTCTAGAAGATAAGGATCTTTATATTAATTGATATGATTTTTTATGCCTAATTATGTCTTCTCTTATTTTCCAGATGATGATGGCGATCTTTTTATTAAATGATATGATTTTTGGCCTTATTTTGTCTTCCCTTATATTTCGGTTGAAGATGGCGATCTCCCATATCCAACGGACATTTTTACGGATTTTTCTTATCTCCGAGCTATTTTTCACATTTTCTGGATGATATGGATCGTTTTATTAAAAGATATCAGATAAGACAAAATTACACCAAAAAAATATCCGTTGAAATCGCCATCTTCAACTGAAATATAAGAGAAGACAAAATTCAGAACCGGGAAATCTTCATGAATAAAAATGTCTGTTGTAACCAGAATATTGCCATCTTTAATTGATAAGATTTTTATAAATCATTTCCTGAGCTTGGTGCTATTTTCTGCATTTTATGAAATGTATGGATCGTTTTATTAATTGATAAGATTTTTATTGCCTAAATTTTTCTTCTCTTATTTTCCAGTTAAAGATGTCGATCTTTGTATTAAATGAAATGATTTTTTGGCCTAATATTGTCTTCTCCAATATTCTAGTTGATGGCGATCTCTCGGTTCAAACGGACATTTTTTGTGGATTTTTCTGAGCTCCGGGCTATTTTCCACTTTATTTAGAAGATATGTATCATTTTATTAAATGATATGATATTTTGGCCTAATTTTGTCTTCTCTTATATTTTGTTGAAGATGGCAATCTCACGGTTCCAACAGACATTTTTGCGGATTTTTCTGAGCTCAAGGCTATTTTGTACACTTTTTAAAAGATAAGAATCTTTATATTAAATACATGATTTTTATGTCCTAATTTTTTCTTCTCTTATGTTTTAGTTAAAGATGACGATCTCCCTGTTCCAACGAACATTTTAGCGGATTTTTCTAAGCTCCAAGATATTTTCTATATTTTATTAAAGATATGGATCTCTTATTAAATGACTAGATTTTGTATCCTAATTTTGTCATCTCATATTTTTCAGTTGAATATGACGATCTCCCGGTTCCAACGGACAGTTTTGCAGATTTACTTAGCTTTGAGCTTTTTTCTGCATTTTCTAGAAGATTGAATCTTTTTATTAAATGATATGATTTTTAGCATAATTTTTTCTTCTCTTTTTTCAATTGAATATTGCGATCTCCCGGTTACAACGGAATTTGTGCGGATTTTTCTGAGCTCGGTGCTATTTTCTACATTTTATGGCAGATATGTATATTTCTATTAAATGATTTGATTTTGGCCTAATTTTATTTTCGTTTATTTTCCAATTGAAGATTGTGATCTCCAGATTCCAACGGATATTTTTTCGAATTTTTCTAAGGTTCGAGCTATTTTATACATTTTCTGTTTGATATGAATATTTATATTAAATGATATGATTTTTATAACCTAATTTTGTCTTCTCTTATTATTCAACTGAAGATGGCGATCTCCCGGTTCCAACGGACATTTTTGTCGACTTTTCTGAGCTCGGGGCTATTTTTCTATATTTTTGGAAAGTTATGGATATTTTTATTAAATGATATGATTTTTTGACGAATTTTTTCTTCTCTAATTTTTTCAGTTGAAGATGAAAATCTCCCGGTTTCAACGAACATTTTTATGGATTTTTTTGAGATCCAGGCTATTGTCTACATTTGCAAAAAGTTATGGATCTTTTTATTAAATGATCAGATTCTTATAGACTAATATTGTCTTCTCTTATTTTTTCAGTTGAAGATGTCGATCTTTCGGTTCCAACGGATATTTTTGCGTTTTTAGCTCGATGCAATTTTCTATATTTTATGAAAGATATAAAACTTTTTATTAAATAATATAATTTTTATAGACTACGTTTGTATTCTCTTATTTTTTTCGGTTGAAGATGGTGATCTCCCGATTTCAACGAACATTTTCGCAGATTTTTCTTAGCCTGAGACTATTTTTAAAGATATGTATCTTTTTATGAAATGATATGATTTTGGCCAATTTTTGTCTTGTCTTTTTTTATAAGATCGGTCCTATTTTCTACATGTTTATAAATGATATGATTTTTTAAGCCTACGTTTGTCTTCTCTTATTTTTTTTAGTTGTAGATGCCGATCTCTCAGTCCCAATGAACATTTTTGAGGATTTTTTAGCTTGAGTCTGTTTTTCTACATTTTTTGAAAGATATGGATCTTTTTAGGAAATGATATGATATTTTGGCCAAATTTTGTCCTCTCTATTTTTCAGATGAAGATGACGATCTCCCGGTTCCAAAGAACATTTTTGTAGATTTTCCTAAGCTCCAGGATACTTTTCACATTTTATCTAAGATATGAATCTTTATATTAAATGATATGATTTTTATTGCCTAATTTGGCTACTCTTATTTTTCAGTTGAAGATGGCGATCTTCCGGTTCCAACAGAAATTTTTATGGATTTTTCGAAGCTCGGTGCTATTTTCAACATTTTATGAAAGATATTAATTTTTTTATTAAATGATATGTTTTATATCCTACGTTTTTCTTCTCATATTTTTTTCTAGTTGAATATTGCGATCTTTTGGTTCTAGCAGACATTTTTGCTATTTTTGTTAGCTTGGTGCTATTTTTCTTCATTTTATCGAAGATATGGATCATTTTATTAAATGATAGGCCTAATATTGTCTTCTTTTATTTTTCAGTTGAAGATGTCGTTCTCACGGTTACACCAGAGATTTTTTGCAGATTTTTTTTGACCTAGAGGCTATTTTCTTCATTTTCTGAAAGATATGGAACTTTTTATTAAATAATATTATTTTTGGCCTTATTTTATCTTCTATATTTTTCAGATGAAGATGGCGATCTCCCGGTTCCAACAGACATTTTTTGCGCATTTTTTGAGCTCTGGACTATTTCATACATTTCTGTAAGAATGTATCTGTAGATTAAATGCTATTATTTTTATATGCTAATTTTATCTTCTCTGATTTTTCAGTTGAAGATGACAATGTCTCTGTTCTAATGGAAATTTGTGTTGATTTTCTGATCTCAGAGCTATTTCCTACATTTTATTGAAGATACGGCTCTTTATATTAAATGATAAGATTTTTGTAGCCTGATTTTGTCTTCTCTTATTTTTCACTTGAAGATGACAGTCTCCCGCTACCAACGAACATTTTTGCTGATATTTATGAGCTTGGGACTATTTTTCTTAATTTTCGGGAAGTTATGGATCTTTTTGTTAATTGAAATGATTTATTCACCTAATTTTGTCTTCTCTTTTTTAGTTAAAGATGGAGATATCCATTTCCAACCGACATTTGTGCGGATTTTTCTGAGCACCGTGCTATTTTCTAAATTTTCTGGAAGATTGGATTTTTATAGCCTAATTTTGTCTTCTCTTATTATTCAGTTGAAGATGGCAATTTCCCGGTTCCAATGAATATTTTTGCAGCTTTTTCTGAGCTTGGGGCTATTTTTCTTCATTTTCGAAAAGTTGTAAATCTTTTTATAAAATGATAGGATTTTAAGGCCTAATTTTGTCTTCTCTGATTTTTTTTCGTTGCAGGTGGAGATCGCCTAGTTCCAACAGACATTTTTGCGGATTTTTCTCAGCTCCGGGAAATTCTGAATTTTCTGTAAGATATGAATCTTTATATTAAATGATATAATTTTTATAGCCTAATTTTTTCTTCTCTGTTTTTCATTTGAAGATGTCGATCTCCCGGTTCCAACGACCATTTTTTGCAGATTTTTCTAAACTCGAAACTATATTCTACAGTTTATTGAAGATATGGATCTTTTTTAAATGATATGATTTTTATAGACTAAGTTTATCTTCTCTTATTTTTCAGTTGAATATGGTGATCTCCCGGTTCAAACAGACATTTTTGTGGCTTTTCTGAGCTCTGTGCTATTTTCTACATTTTCTGTAAGATATGAATCTTTATTTTAAATGATATGATTTTATGTCCTAATTTTGTCTTCTCTTATTTTTTCTGTTGAAGATGGCGATCTCCCATTTCCAACGGAAATTTTCCGTATTTTTCTAAGCTCGGGGCTATTTTCTATATTTTCTGGATTATAGAATCTTTATATTAATTGATATTGCTTTTGTTGCCCAACTTTGTCTTCTCTTATTTTCCAGTTAATGACGGTGATCTTTTTATTAAATGATATGATTTTTGGCCTTATTTTGACTTCACTTATATTTCGTTTGAAGATGGCGATCTCCCGGTTCCAACGGATATTTTTGCGGATTTTCTGCGTTCCGGGCTATTTTTCACATTTTCTGGCAGATATGGATCCTTTTCTTAAATGATATCAAAGAAGACAAAATTACGCCAAAAATGTCCGTTGAAATCGGGAAATCCTCATCTTCAACTGAAATATAAGAGAAGACAAAATTCGCAACCGGGAAATCACACTCTTCAATTGAAATATAAGAGAAAAAATTTGCAACCAAGAAAACACCATCTTCATCTATAAAAATTTCCGTTGTAACCGGGATATCGCCATCTTCAACTGATTAGATTTTTATATATCATTTTTGAGCTTGGTGCTATTTTCTACATTTTATGAAATATATGAATCTTTTTATTAATTGATTTGATTTTTATAGCCTAAATTTGTCTTCTCTTATTTTCTAGTTGAAGAAGGCGATCTTTTTATTAAATAATATGATTTTTGGTCTAATTTTGTCATCTCTTATATTCCAGTTGAAGATGGCGATCTCCCGGTTCCAAAGGAAATTTTTGCAGCTTTTTCTGAGCGCGGGAATATTTTCTAGATTTTATTGAAGATATGTGTCATTTTATTAATTGATATGAGTTTTATTGCCTAATTTTGTCTTCTCTTATTTTTCAGTTGAAAAATGGCCATCTCCCATTTCTAACAAACAGTTTTGCTAATTTTTCTGAGCATGGAGCACATTTATACATTTTTGGAAGATATGTATCTTTTTATTAAATGATAAGATTTTTTTGGCTAATTTTGTCTTCTCTTATTTTTCCAGTTGAAGATGGCGTTCTCCCGATTCCAACGGACATTTTTGCAAATTTTTCAGTTAAAGATATGAATATTTATATTAAATGATATGATTTTTATTGCCTAAATTGTTTTCTCTTATTTTTTTCAGTTGAAGATGTCGATCTCTCGGTTCCAACGGAAATTTTTACAGATTTTTCTTAGCTCATGGCTATTTTCTATAGTTTTTGAAGATATAGTTCTTAAAATTAAATGATATGATTTTTATAGACTAAGTTTGTCTTCTCTTATTTTCAAGTTTAAAATGGCAATCTCCCGTTCGGACGGACATATTTAAGGATTTTTCTGACCTCGCGGCAATTTTCTACAAATTTTGGAAGATATGCATCTTTTTATCAAATGAAATCATTTTTTGGCCTAATTTCATCTTCTCTTACTTTTCAGATGAAGATGGCGATCTCCCGATTCCAACAGACATTTTTGCGGATTTTCCTTAGCTCTGGGCTATTTTCTATATTTTTTTGTACGATATGGATCTTTAGATTAAATGGTATGATTTTTATAGCCAAATTTTGTCTTCTCTTATTTTTCAGTTTTATGGATTTTTTGAGCTAAGTGCTATTTTTTATATTTTATTGAAGACATGGATCTTTTTATTAAATGATATGATTTTTATAGCCTAGTTTTGTCTTCTCTTATTTTTCAGTTGAACATAGCGATCTCCCGGTTCCAACAGACTTCTTTTAAGATTTTTCTGAGATAGGAACTATTTTTCTGCATTTTCGGGAAATTAAGGATCTTTTTATTAAATCATATGATTTTGGCCAAATTTTGTCCCGTGCCGTGGCGAACTCCCGGTTCCAACAGATATTTTTATAAATTTTTCTGAGCACGGGAATATTTCTACAGTTTATTGAAGATGTGGTTCATCTTATTAAATGATATGATTTTTATAAATTAAGTTTTTCTTCTGTTATTTTTCAGTCGAAGATAATGATATCCTGTTTCAAACGGAATTTTTTGCGGATTTCTCTAATTTCAGGGCTATTTTCTAAATTTTATGGAAGATATGTATCTTTTTATTAAATGATATGATTTTTATAGCCAAAAATTTTCTTCTCTTATTTTCAGTTAAAGATGGCAATCTCCTAGTTCTAACAGATATTTTTGCTGATTTTTCTTAGCTCAGGGCTATTTTTCTACATTTTCTGGAAGATATGTATCTTTTTATTAAAGGATATGATTTTTTGGACTAATTTTGTCTTCTCTTATTTTTTTCCATTAAATATGGCGATCTCCGGTTCTAACGGATATTTTTGCAGATTTTTCTAAGCTTCGGGAAATTTTCTACATTTTTATGGATCTTTATATTAAATGATATAATTTTTATAGCCTATTTTTGTCTTCTCTTATATTTAAGTTGAAGATGGCGATCTCCCGGTTCCAACGAAAATTTTTGCGCATTTTTCTGAGGTCGGGGATAATATGTATATTTTCTTAAAAATGATGATCTTTATATTAATTGATATGATTTTTGTTGCCTAATTTTGTCTTCTCTTATTTTCTAGTTAATGATGGCGATCTTCTAATTAAATGATATGATTTTCCCCACTTATTTTGTCTTCTCTTATATTTCGGTTGAAGATGGCGATCTCCCAGTTTCAACAGAAATTTTGCAGATTTTTCTGAACTTCTGGCTATTTTCACATTTTCGGGAAGATATGGATCATTTTATTAAATGATATCAAAGAAAACAAATTTAGGCCAAAAAATGTTCGTTGAAACCAGGAAATCGACATCCTCAATTGAAATAAAAGAGACGAAAAAATTTGGAACCAGAAAATCGCCATCTTCATCTATAAAAATGTCCATTGTAACCGGGATATCGCCATCTTCAACTGATAAGATTTATATATATAATTTTCTGAGCTAGGTACTATTTTCAATATTTTATGAAAGATATGGATTTTTTAATTGATATGAATTTTATACCCTAAATTTGTCCTCTTATTTTCCAGTTGAAGATGGCGTTCTTTTTATTAATTGATTTGATTTTAGGCCTAATTTTGTATTTTCCAGTTGAAGGTGGCAATATCCCGGTTCCAACGGACAATTTTGCGGATTTTTCTGAGCTTCGGACTAGTTTCCACATTTTTGGAAGATATGTATCATTTTATTAAATGATATGATATTGTAGCCTAATTTTGTCGTTTCTTATTTTTCAGTCGAAGATGACCTTCTTCCGGTTCCAACGGACATTTTTGCGTATTTTTTGAGCTTAGTGCTATTTTGTACACTTTCTAGAAGATAAGAATCTTTATATTAAATGGTATGATTTTTAAATCCTAATTTTTTCTTCTCTTATTTTTTCAGTTGAAGAAGGCTATCTCTTGGTTCCAACTGACATTTTTGCGGATTTTTCTAAAGCTCGGGTCTATTTTCAACATTTTATTAAAGATATGGATCTCTTTATTAAATGACAAGATTTTTATGGCCTAATTTTTTTCTTATATTTTTCAATTGAAGATGGCAATCTCCAGGTTCCAACGGACATTTTTGCGGATTTTTCTTCTCTTTGGTCTTTTTTCCAACATTTTCTGGAAGATATGAATCTTTTTATTAAATAATTTGATTTTTTGGCCTAATTTTGTCTTCTCCTTTTTTCAGTTGAATATTGCGATCTCCCAATTCCAACGAAAATTTGTGCGGTTTTTTCTGAGCGTGGTGCTATTTTCTACATTTTATGGAAAATATGTATCTTTTTAAATAACATATGATTTTTTGTCCTAGTTTTGTCTTCTCTTATTTTTCGCTTGAAGATGGCGATCTCCCGGCTCCAACGGACATTGTTTCAGATTTTTTTGAGCTTCGAGCTATTTTCTAAATTTTCTGTATGGTATGAATTTTTATATTAAAAGATATAATTTTTATAACCTAATTTTGTCTTCTCTTATTATTCAATTGAAGATGGCAATCCCCGGTTCAAACGGACATTTTTGCCGATTCTTTCGAGCTCGGGTTTATTTTTCTACATTTTCGGGAAGTTATGGATCTTTTTATTAAATGATATGATTTTTTGGACTAATTTTTTCTTCTCTTATTTTTTCCAGTTGAAGATGGCGATCTCCTGGTTCCATCGAACATTTTTACAGATTTTTTGTGCTCAGTGATATTTTCTACATTTTCAGAAATTTATGTATTTTTAATTAAATGATATGATTTTTATAGCTTAAGTTTGTCTTCTCTTATTTTTTTCGTTGAAGATGGCGATCTCCCGGTTCCAGCAGACATTTTTGCATTTGTTTTGAGTTTGATGCTATTTTCTACATTTTATGGAAGATATAGAAATTTTTATTAAATAATTTTATTTTTATAGCCTATGTTTGTCTTCTCTTATTTTTTAAGTTGAAGATGGCGATCTCCCAGTTCCAACGGACATTTTTGCAGATTTATTTAGCTTGAGACTATTTTTCTATATTTTCTGGAAGAAATGTATCTTTTTATGAAATGATGTTCTTTTTGGCCTAATTTTGTCGTCTCTTTTTTAATTTGAAGACGGCTATCTACCGGTTCCAATGGACATTTGTGCGGATTTATTTTGAGCTACGGGCTATTTCTATTTTTTTGTATAATATGAATCTTTATATTAAATGATATGATTTTTATAACCTAATTTTATCATCTCTTATTTTTTAGTTGAAGATGGCGATCTACCGGTTCCAAGGGACATTTTCGCAGATTTTTCTGACTGGGGTTATTTTCTACATTTTTGAGAAGTTATCGATCTTTTTTTAATGATATGATTTATTGGCCTAATGTTGTCTTCTTTATTTTTCAGTTGAAGATTGCGATCTTCCATTTCTAACATATGCTAAGCGTATTATTCTGACCTAGGGATTATTTTCTAAATTTTCTGGAAGATATGGATCTTTTTATTAAATAATATGATTTTTGTCCTAATTTTGTCTTCTCTTATTTTTCAGTTGAAGATTGCGATCTCCCTATTCTGACAGATATTTTTACAGATTTTTATAATATCGGTGCTATTTTCTACATTTTTATAAATGATATGATTTTTTGGCCTACATTTGTCTTCTCTTATTTTTTCTGTTGAAGATGGCGATCTTTCGGTTCCCATGTACATTTTACGAATTTTTCATCACTTGAGGCTGTTTTCAACATTTTCTGGAAGATATAGATCCTTATATGAAATGATATGAATTTTGGCCTAATTTTGTCTTCTCTATTTTTTCAGATGAAGATGACAATCTTTCGATTCCAACGAACATTTTTGCGGATTTTTCTGAACTCTGGGATATTTTTTCTATATTTTCTGTAAAATATGAATATTTATATTAAACGGTATTATTTCGATAGCCTAATTTTGTCTTCTCTTATTATTTAGTTGAAGATGGCAATCTCCCAGTTCCAACGAACATTTTTGCAGATTTTTTTGAGCTCGGTGCTATTATCTAAATTTTATAGAAGATGTAGAGCTTTTATTGAATGATATTGTTTTATAGCCTATATTTGTGTTCTCTTATTTTTTTCAGTTGAAGATGGCGATCACTCGTTTCCAGCGGAAATTTTTGCAGATTTTTCTGAGCTCCAAGCTATTTTCTACATATTTTGGAAGATATGGATCTTTATATTAAATGATAGATTTTTTGATCTAATTTTTTCTTCTCTTATTTTTAGCTGAATATGGCGATTTTTCGGTTCCAACAGACATTTTTTGTGTATTATTCTGACCTCGGGGCCATTTTCTAAATTTTTTGGAATATACGTACCTTTTTATTAAATGATATGATTTTTGGCCTAATTTTATCTTCTCTTATTTTTTCAGTTGAAAATGGCGATCTCCTGGTTCCAACGGACTTTTTTGCGGATTTTTATGAGCTTGCTGATATTTTCTATATTTTATGAAAGATGAGGATCTTTTTATTAAATGATATGATTTTCATAGCTTACATTTTATCTTTCTATATTTTTTAGTTGAAAATGTCGATCTACCTGTTTCAACAGAAATTTTGCAGATTTTTATTAGTTTGGGACTATGTTTATTCCTTTTCGGGAAGATATAAATATTTTAATTAAATTATATGATTTTTGGCACAATTTTGTCTTCTCTCTTTTTAAGTTTAAGATGGCGACTTCCCAGTTCCAATTTATAATTGTGCGGATTTTTTGAGCTCCGAGCTATTTTTTACATTTTATATAAGATATGGATCTTTAAATTAAATGATATTATTTTTAAGACAAATTTTGGCTTCTCTTATTTTTAAGTCGAAGATGGCGATCTCCCGATTTCAACGGACATTTTTGCGGATTCTCTGAGCTCGGGTCTATTTTTCAACATTTTCAGAAAGCTATGGATTTTTAATTAAATGATATGATTTTTGGCCAAATTTTGTCTTCTCTTATTTTTCAACTAAAGATGGTGATCTTCTAGTTCCAACGAACATTTTTTGCGGATTATTCTAACGGTGCTATTTTCAAAATTTTCTGTAAGATATTGATCTTTTTATTAAATGATTTTATTTTTGGCCTAATTTTGCATTCTCTTATTTTTCAGTTGAAGATGGCGATCTCCCGGTTCCAACTGATATTTTTGCAGATTTTTCTAAGCTCGGTGCTATTTCCTACATTTTATGGAAGATATGTATCTTTTTATTAAATGAGATGATTTTTATAGCCTATATTTTTCTTCTCTCATTTTTTCAGGTGAAGAAGGCGATCTACCGGTTTCAACGGACATTAATTTTTCATAACTTGGGACTATTTTTCTACATTTTCTATAAGATATGTATTTTTATGAAACGATATGATTTTTTGTCCTAATTTTTCCTTTTCTTTTCTTCAGTTATTAAAGAGGGTGATCTCCCGGTTCCAACTGAAATTTTTGCAGATTATTCTGACCTCGGGGTTATTTTCTAAATTTTCTGGAAGATATGCATCTTTTTTAAATAATATGATTTTTTTGCCAAATTTTGTCTTATCTTATTTTTAGTTGAAGATGGCGATCTACCAGTTCCAACGGACATTTTTGCGGATTTTTTTGCAGCTCGTTGTTATTTTCTACATTTTATGTAAGATATGGATCTTTTTATTAAATGATATAATTTTTATATTCTATGTTTGTCTTCTCTTATTTTATTCTGACCTCGGGGCTATTTTCTATATTTTCTTGAAGCTATATCTATTTTATTAAATAATATGATTTTTGGCCTAATTTTGTCTACTCTTATTTTTCAGTTGTAGATGGCGATTTTTCGGTTCTAACGAAAATTTTTGCGGATTTTTCGAAACTTGGTGCTATTTTCGACATTTTATGGAAGATATAAATTTTTTATTAAATGATATGTGTTATGAATCAACTACTGGAGGAGGAACCCCCAGCCCTTTATTTGTAGGCAGGATATGAGAGTTACAAGATAAGATACATAGATATGGATGTATCTCTAAGATACCAACAATCCTAACCAACTCTGGTTCATATCCATTCACAACACTCCCTCTTATCCAGCCATAGGTGTGGACTCTGCTCATGAATACTTCAGGATTCTGAGCATAATAGGAGTCTCACATAGGGTGGATACTTCAGGATCCTGAGTTGGTGAGGTTTGCCTCGTTAAAACCTTTAGTTATGGAAAACCCTGTGGGAGAAACCATAGTTAAGGAAAAATAGTACAAGCGCTCTTTAACTCCCCCTGATTTATACAAGTGACTCTGCTCATGAATACTTCTAGATTCTGAGCGTCACAGAGGGTTGGATACTTCAGGATCCAGAGTTGATGTGATTTGCCTCGTTAAAAACCTGTGGCTATGGAAAACCCAGTGGGAAAAACCATAGCTAAGGGAAAAGAGTACAAATTCCCTCAACTCCCCCTAATCTGTAAAAGCTCTTAGGCTTTCAGATCTCTTAGGCTTATCTCATCACTCCTATTTACAACATTCCGAAAATATACACAGATTACAAATATTATCACCATTAGGCAGCTGCTGAATCCAGAAACTCTGGAGAGGTGTGCTAAGTTTCGTCGTCTCTGATGTGGTCTTCAGACTATGTGGTCAGCTCCACAATACCAGCCTCTATTCCAGTCGTCACTGGGATGTGATGTACCACCAGGCGCCATCAAATACACCATTGGTATGGTGAGGCTCTCGGAATGATAGGATGATGTTGCCTTCATAAGTTGCTTTGCAGATCTGCAGTAGATGGCCATCCCACTGTGGGTACCCATTCTGTGATTTCTCAGTATATGGACCGGACCTGTAACCTGCATTTGCATAAACATTGGAGGATGCTACTTCATATTGTAAGTCCAAATCTTTCGACCCTTGGAGGAAGCACAGAAGGCTTAACTTCGGTCTAATGGCCCTTTTAGGTGCCAACTATCTTTGGCTAATGAGTTTACTGCAACTGCTATATCGGGACGCGTGCAGTTAGCCAGGAGTGCTGCACTTAGATAGGGACTTTATGACCAGTTATATCATCCCCATCTTCCAGCGATCAGAAGGGTTCTTTTTGTACATCCATAGAGTGTACTACCATAGGTGTACTTTGGATGACAATGGTCCTTTTAATTTCTCCAACGCACTTCTGGGCGTATGTAACAGGATTCTATGAGCCATGACTTTATATTTGCCTTAGTCTTTTTATTTCATATTTAAAAGTCAGGCTTGAACAAATGTTTCGGTTTTCTCTTCATGAGATCTGATGAGATTTTAGTTGTTTACAACTATGATCTTAAATCCTGCTCTTTGCTCAGATGCAAAGACAACCCTCAGTAAGAATCATTGCTTTGTCAATCGATTCTCTTGGTTGTACATTATTCTTATTGTTTTTCTGCAATAGAATAGACGTCCCAAAGTCTATTCGGACATTTAAGGAAATATGGAAATTATCTTTACCAAGATATCCATGAAGGTATGCCGTCACAACATCCAATAACAGCATATCCAAAAATTTTCCTTCGCCAAATCGTAAGGTATTCGCTGTTGATAACTTAGGGAGACTGATGCATCATTTTGAGGCATGCTCATTTTAATTTGTTCGATCTCTAGTTTCAGCAAAATTTTCCTTGGGCTATAGGTTGTACATTATATCATAGGATTTTGTATTTATTTTTCTTGTGTGTGCAATACTTTATTTTATACACATGTTTGACACCTTTTGGTGTCTGGACTTCATGTCCGGACATTTCACGTTTCATAAGTGAGTCAAGCTCATCTTTTATTGCATCGTTCCACATTTGGACAATCTCTACGTTTGCATTTTAGCAACGGAGTATGTAACGATAATTTATAAACATCATTGCTTTTGCGATGTATATGGCAATATGATACGTGAATACACTGTCGACAATTTATGTTCTATCTGTCCAACACTTTTCCAGTACGTACAACATTTACTTTCAATATTAGTTTTTCCCAACAGTTCCTCTGCGGTGGATTCCGACAAGGGTGAGGGTGTGGACAAGAGCTCATTGTCTTGTGGTAGTATTGTCTTAAGGTCTCTAGGAGTTTCTGTCCTTGGAGCCTAGTGGTCTGCCTCTTTTCTGTTGAGAATCAGCCACTTCTGCTGCTGGTAGATTGCATCCATTCTCGGGGATGTCAATCCTAGCTGGAGTTTTTGCAGCAGGGATGTGTGATCTGACAATCTCCTGGTTTTCAGTAAATGAGTCCGGTAATTGGTTAACATTGTTCTATATGTTGTAGGGAACGTCTAACCCTTGCAATACTAACAACACACACTAGAGGGGGGGTGAATAGTGTAATGGCAATAAAATTGTCCAATTAAAATTTAACTTGCAAATGCGGAATAATAAATGCAAGAGGAATTAAAAGGCACAATCAATCCAAACGCAAACACAAAGTTTTACCCAGGTTCCCTAAACTTGGGTACATGCAGCCACACCAATATTCACTATATTCCCACACAGAGAAGTGAATACAAATCTCACAAGGAGATACCCCACAAAGTGGATTTATGCCCTACACAAGGACCCAACCAATCCTACATAAGGATCAAGACTTCCACACAGAGAATCACTAACTCCCACTCAGAGAATTAGGGTTAGCCCTACACTAGGACACTAGAACTCCCACAAAGAGAGTTAATTCCCACAAAGAGAATTCCCTAGTCCCACAAAGAGACAACTTCTCACAAAGAGAGTATCCTAATCCCACAAAGAGAAATAGGAAAACAAATTACACCATGTAAAGTAAATACTCTTACCTATGCCTTGAGATGCTTACTCATGAATTAATGCAAGGCATGGAAGAGGATCTCCAAGTGTTGGAATATGCTTGATAGCACTTGGATGATTTCCCTTGAGCTGGACTTCAATGCATGAAGGAAGATGAATGCTCAATAGAGGGAAATGAGGGAGCTTGAGAGTGGCTTAAAGAACTCTTGAGATTTTCAATAGAATCAAGAGTAATCAAGAATCAATCAAGAATTTTAGGCAAAGGAAGCACACTCATATATATAGGAATCCTATATCAAGCCCAAAAACCCAAAGAAACAGCCAAAAGAACAAATCTGCAACGGCTAGAAACTGGGTGAAAACGACAGGAACAGTCGACTGATGATCATAAGACAGTCGACTGATCAACGGCTAGAAAATATCCAACGGCTATAATCTGAGCTAGGACAGTCGACTGACGAAGACAATATAGTCGAATGAAAAACAGGACAGGCGCATGTTAATCCGTCAACAGACGACTGCTACAGGGGATGGATCGAAACAGAGAGCTGCACTTTTTCTCCAATTCTTCGCACAGGCGACTGATGTTAATACTACAGTCGACTGTCAAATAGTCAGGCGACTGTATATTCTTCATCGGTCGACTACTGTAAAATATGGAGAGAAGACATAGAGATACAGTGATTGCACTTATGCTAGACAGGCGACTGTTGGCCAATTCCCAGGCGACTGTAAGTATACAGACGACTGTAAACTGATCGACGGACGATTGTGTGTAAAAGCTCAAGTTTGAGTCAATTGAAATGTTGACTTGAGCTGTGCATATCAGGCGACTGTAGAAGGATCTACAGGCGACTGGAAATCACCCAGTCGACTATGTTTCCCTCATCAGGCGACTGATGGAAAACCAGAGACTCTAAATGAGTCGTTGGACAGAGTGAACCCATTGGGTTGGATTCTATGATAAGCCTAAGGTTCACTAAGATGGTTAAATGCATATGCATGAATGAGCAAACCATCTTGCATGGCATTACAATAACCTAGACTCAAAAGAGAGAGAAAGCAATAAAGTAAATTACATGGATTACAATGCTTTCTTAGGAGTCTAAGTCTTCAATCTAGATTCCTTGAATGCTCTCCACCATCTCCAAGCTATGGCACTCCTTGAGTCCAAACTTTGGCCCTTCTTCACATGATGTCCATCCTTACACCAAGTGATTAGTCTCCAAGGAAGATATCCTTGAAATAAACTGAGAGACTAAAACATAAAATTCATTAGCAACAACATAATGTTGTGATCATCATCAAAATAAGATTGGTATGAAACACCAATACTCAACAATCTCCCCCTTTTTGATGATGACACACATTATGTAAATCATAAAGAATTAAAGCACAATGCTAATGATCTCCTCCTACTTATATGCACCGATTACATAATGAGCTACACAATGGTAAATACTCATAATATCAATAAAAATATGGTGACATATAATAGGCATGGATTACATAAACCAATTGCAAAGTATAGAAGCATGCAAACATGAATGGTTTATCTAATCCCATATATCTCTCCCTATATGCATATGTATATATATCTCTCCCCCTATAGATATGATCACATAATGCATATATCTCTCCCCCTATAGATATGATCACATAATGCATATATCTCTCCCCCTTGACATCGTCAAAAAGGTGGACACAAAAATATCCCCCTTTGTCATCTTAACCAAGATGTGACAATATGCAAGAAAAGAAAGATATGTATGATACCAAATTTAAAAAATTTAGTGGGTATCAATTCACTATTCCATGCTCCCCCTAGATCATAGAAATGGTCAACTTTTGACTTCTAGGATCTAATACCAATTATAAGAAATGGAGTCATGGGCCGAACGTGTATCAAAGCAATAGATATGGAAAAATCAAGCTTCAATGATACACAAGGATATTGCCAAAAACAATGAAACATGAAACATGTTGGCAATAAACAAGAGGTTTGGTTTGAGACCCAAAATAACCAAATGTAAATAATGATCTCAATAAACCTCCAAAATGAGAGTTAAAATATGTCTTAAAATAATTTAAACATATTATATATTAACTCCCCCATCGACATACACATGGATCAAAAATGCATGTATGTCAACAACCCCAAGGTCCCCATTTTCATGAAAAGAAATAAATTTGAAAATATTTTTCAAAATCATGAAACACACAATCAATGGGTATGCTTAAAATAAACATAGAAGCACAATACCCATGCAATATGCATATGTGTGAGGAACCTAAACATTAGGTAACCAAACCCAAGAGGAGTTTGATTTCCTAACGTAATCACACGAGGTGATCACATCCCTAACTAGAGAGTTGATGTAACTATCTCTCTCTTGCACACTAACCATAGTGGGAATCCATAATCTCAAGGATTTCCTAGGCAAGGTTTTTGCCTTTGCAAGAGGGAAGGATGTGGCATGCTTAGGTGTAGAAACAAACTTCTTAGCATGCAAAGAATGCGGATTTTGCTTCTTAGCAAAAAATGAAGATGTTTCATTCTTCCTCATAACCTCGTGATCTACATGCTTCTTGTTGATGTTCTTGTTGTACAAGAAAGCATGGTGATTCTTCGTAGGTGCTTTAGCAATATTTCTTGTATTTGCACCATAAGAGGAATTAGAGGTGGGTTTGGGAACCACATTTTGAATATAACCCAAACCACCTCTATGATTTGCCGGATGTTGCTTTTCCAACAAATCGTGGAGTGAATCCCTAGAATACAAAAAGCTTATGAGCTTCCGGAATTCCTCTTCACATTTCAACGTAAGTTGTTGAATGTGAGCATCTAAGCTAAGGTTTTGAGCAATGAGTTTTTCATTAGAAATGCTCAATCCTTAACTTGAGAGAGAAGTGTGTCTCTCTCACAAGTGTCATAAACATGCTTTTCATCATGAATACTTTCACTAGAAGATTCTAAATCATGCACCCTACTCATAGCATTATCAAGTTTAGCTTTCATTTTCTTATATGAGTCGATGCACTTACTTGCCAAATTGGAGGCCACATTTAGGCGGTATTCAAGTCCTCATATGATGGCTTTTCCTCATCGGCTTCCTCATCACTTTCCTCCTCGCTTGAGCTTGACGAAAACTCTTCCTCATTAGCCATAAAGTAACTTTCTTCTTTGGAGTTGAGCCATGTCTCTATCTCTTCATCGCTAGTGTTAGATGAAGTTGATGAAGAATCATCAAAGGCAACGAAACACCTTTGATCGTGCACCTTATCATCCTCTTCTTCTTCATTAGATGTGTCCCCATCGGAATCATCAATTGTGCCGATAAGTCCCTTCTTTTGGCTCTTGACCTCGGACTTGGCTTTCCAATATTTCTTCTCTTTACCATTATCGGTATCTATGTTGGGTTTGGAAGGACATTCGGTGGCCACATGATCTATTCCACTGTAGTTAAAACAAACCAACTTGTTAGAATGTGAGACAAACTTTGATGAAGACATACCTTGATTGTCCTTGAGGAATGCCTTGAAATTCTTGAATTGCTTGGCAAGCTCGATGTAGTCATCGTTGCTAAGATCTTCTTCATCTTCACTTCGAGCTTCTTGTTGGAACTTCTTTTTCCACTTGAAAAACTCCTTCTCACCATGAAGAGCAACGCCCTTTTTCTTCTCGTGCTTGGTTGACTGGATCTCTTCCTTATGTTGAAGAAGCACTTCATAAGAGATCTCCATAGTATGCCAAATACTATTTGGCCGATTTGCATATGAAGATGCGATCGAACTCATCCAAAGTGAGGGCGCAATGGAGAACACACATAGCCCTAGCATTGACTTTGATCAAGTCCTTCTCCGCTTTAGTTCTCAAGGCCGCGGGTGAAGTAGGATCCTCGAAAGGTGATTCCATTATGTCCTAAAGGTCACGACTCTTCAAGTAGACCAACATCCTAATCTTCCAACTCGGGTAGTTGGTTCCGTTGAAGAGCGGGGGTCGGACGGTAGAAAGACCTTCTTCAGGATGTAGCGTTGAATGCCATCGTTGCAGTATGCTTTAACCTCGCTCTGATACCAATTGTAGGGATCGTCTAACCCTTGCAATACTAACAACACACACTAGAGGGGGGTGAATAGTGTAATGGCAATAAAATTGTCCAATTAAAATTTAACTTGCAAATTCGGAATAATAAATGCAAGAGGAATTAAAAGACACAATCAATCCAAACGCAAACACAAAGTTTTACCCAGGTTCCCCAAACTTGGGTACATCCAGTCACACCAATATTCACTATATTCCCACACAGAGAAGTGAATACAAATCTCACAATGAGATACCCCACAAAGAGGATTTATGTCCTACACAAGGACCCAACCAATCCTACACAAGGATCAAGACTCCCACACAGAGAATCACTAACTCCCACTCAGAGAATTAGGGTTAGCCCTACACTAGGACACTAGAACTCCCACAAAGAGAGTTAATTCCCACAAAGAGAATTCCCTATTCCCACAAAGAGATAACCTCTTACAAAGAGAGAAACTCCCACAAAGAGAGTATCCTAATCCCACAAAGAGAAATAGGAAAACAAATTACACCATGTAAAGTAAATACTCTTACTTATGCCTTGAGATGCTTACTCATGAATGAATGCAAGGCATGAAAGAGGATCTCCAAGTGTTGGAATATGCTTGATAGCACTTGGATGATTTCCCTTAAGCTGGACTTCAATGCATGAAGGAAGATGAATGCTCAATAGAGGGAAATGAGGGAGCTTGAGAGTGGCTTAAAGATCTCTTGAGATTTTCAATAGAATCAAGAGTAATCAAGAATCAATCAAGAAGTTTAAGCAAGGGCAGCACACTCATATATATAGGAATCCTATATCAAGCCCAAAAACCCAAAGAAACAGCCAAAAGAACAGATCTGCAACGGCTAGAAACTGGGTGAAAACGACAGGAACAGTCGACTGATGATCATAAGACAGTCGACTGATCAACGGCTAGAAAATATCCAACGGCTATAATCTGAGCTAGGACAGTCGACTGACGAAGACAATATAGTCGAATGAAAAACAGGACAGGCGCATGTTAATCCGTCAACAGACGACTGCTACAGGGGATGGATCGAAACAGAGAGCTGCACTTTTTCTCCAATTCTTCGCACAGGCGACTGATGTTAATACTACAGTCGACTGTCAAATAGTCAGGCGACTGTATATTCTTCATCGGTCGACTACTGTAAAATATGGAGAGAAGACATAGAGATACAGTGATTGCACTTATGCTAGACAGGCGACTGTTGGCCAATTCTCAGGCGACTGTAAGTATACAGACGACTGTAAACTGATCGACAGACGACTATGCGTAAAAGCTCAAGTTTGAGTCAATTGAAATGTTAACTTGAGCTGTGCATATCAGGCGACTGTAGAAGGATCTACAGGCGACTGGAAATCACCCAGTCGACTGGGTTTCCCTCATCAGGCGACTGATGGAAAACCAGAGACTCCAAATGAGTCTTTGGACAGAGTGAACCTATTGGGTTGGATTCTATGATAATCCTAAGGTTCGCTAAGATGGTTAAATGCATATGCATGAATGAGCAAACCATCTAGCAAGGCATTACAATAACCTAGACTCAAAAGAGAGAGAAAGCAATAAAGTAAATTACATGGATTACAATGCTTTCTTATGAGTCTAAGTCTTCAATCTAGATGCCTTGAATGTTCTCCACCATCTCCAAGATATGGCACTCCTTGAGTCCAAACTTTGGCCCTTCTTCACATGATGTCCATCCTTACACCAAGTGATTAGTCTCCAAGAAAGATATCCTTGAAATAAACTGAGAGACTAAAACATAAGATTCATTAGCAACAACATAATGTTGTGATCATCATCAAAATAAGATTGGTATGAAACACCAATGCTCAACATATGTGGAGGATCATCAGGATCTCAACTTCACATTGTTTTGTTACAGGATCATGGTGGGTCAAACTTTTTGTATTCCATGTTATAATTTGCTTTGCACCATATTTCTCAGTCTCTGGGCCTATTTTGGGGAAACCAGTCTCATCAAAATCACATTATTCAAGATGTGCCTTAAATACGTCCCCCGTTTGGAGTTCTAGGTATCTTATAAGTGAGGGTGAGTCAAACCCTGGATACCTAGGTGACATTGATGACCGTTTTTGTCCTTTGTGGTGGTGCAATGGGGATTTAAACTGTGCGATCGAAGATTCTCAGATGAGAAATGTTCGATGGCATTCCATATGCAAGTTGCATTGGAGACTCTGAACTCCAGAGGGTCTTTTATTTACGCTGCAGCATGCAGAATTTGCATGTCCCCATTCATCCATCGGCAATCGGGATTTAATGGACATTCAATCCAGTGGAGTCTACTTATCAATGACTCTGCCGACCCATTTTGGATATGAACATGCGGCACTGTATGTTTATTTTCTATTCTCATTGCTTGGCAGTACTCTTGAAATGACCGGAAGGTATATTTCCCAACATTAACCAGACTTATTTTCTATATTTGATTGTCTGGGAAATGTGCCCGCAACATTTTTATTTTTGTGCCAATAGCTTTGGAAAAGCTAAGTTGTGGGTCTGTAGTAGACACACATACAAATATTCTGAGGATGCTTTTATCAGTACAATAAAGTACTAAAATAGCCCACTAGGAGATGGAATTTGTCCATATCTATCTCCTTATATTCTTTTTGAGGAAGCGTGGAGATTCTTTTTCAAGTTTTTGTAGAGATGGCCTTGTAATTAGTTTTCCCTTATAGCAAGGGATGCGAGGGAATTCTCCCTTGTGAAGAATCTTTTGGTTCTTCAAGTCATACCCATAGAATAGGATATGGTGCACCATCACTGATCCAGGGTTGCCAAGTCTATCATGCCAGAGTAAAAACTTGGCTGATGTCGGGCACTTCAGGTGCTCCGTTTAATTCCGCTTCCTTTCTCCGAATCTTTGTATGGTAGAGGCATGTAAGGCCCTCAAAACATTCAAGTATGGATTTTACTCCTTTTCTTAAGACGTTACATACAGTAATTTGTTTTTCATTTACATTTGTTGTTTACAAATGGAATCCATTGAAACGGATGTCCTTGAAACTTAGAAAGTTTCTTTTGGAATTCGGTGAGATTAGTGCATCCTTTATTTTTGTTTCTATGTCATTTGGGGGAAAACAGTGTTGCGTTTCCTGGATCTTCAATATGGCCATGATGTTGGGATTAGTATTGAAAAGATCGTATGTGTTTATTGTCTACTAATTAGTCATGAGAGCAGTTCATCTATTAAGAGATGAATTATATATGCACATTTCAGAGAAAATTTTTTCATTCAAAATCAAATTACATAATATGAAAGCTCTCATAACATGAAATGTTCTAAACAGTTTGTTAAGATAAAAATAGAAGGTTAATCATGCAGGTTATCATGTTCGAAGCTGTCAGCTGTAAACTTGACTGGAGCATCAGAGGTCATCATGTTTGTTTCAGCTTTATATTTCTTGTTTTCTTTATACAAATCCTGGAGATGTTGCGGAGTTCGACACTCTGGACCAGTGGCCTTTCATGACACAGCTATGGCACTGGTCTTTCCATTCCCTCTTGTGTGGGTGCATCATTTCTATTGTTGTCATTTTTGCGCCAGGTGAACTTCCGCTTACTTTCATTTCTTCGCTGCTGTACTTGGCCCCTAGCCCTCTTTTGTTCTGTCCCCCTTTCTGTGGTCTTTCTTTTCGTTTATTCTCTCTCTTCTTTCGAGAAGAAGATGCATTATGAGCTTCTAGGAGGGGGCAGTGCCAGGGGCGCATGTTGTTAGTGGCGAGGAGAAGCTCTCTATTTTGTTTAGTCATGAGTAAACATGACAATAGCTCAGAATACTTGGTGAACTTTCGTTCATGGTATTGCTGCATAAGTATCGCATCTTTCTCATGGAAAGACGTGTACGTCTTTTTCAGCATGCGATCTTCTGAGACTTTTTCACCACACAACTTCAGGCGTGAGGTGATGCTAAAAAGGGCTGAGTTGTACTCAGCTATGGACTTAAAGTCCTGCAGTCTCAGGTTCTCCCACTCATATCGTGCCCTTGGTAGTATAACATCTTTATGATGTTTATACCTATCTTCAAGGGCAATCCACAGCTCAAATGGATCTTCGACCGTAAGGTATTCAGCCTTAAGGGTCTTGTCCACATGGCGGTGAATATAGATAATAGCTTGCACCTTTTCTATATCGCTTACATTTTCATTATTAGTCACAGCAGAACTGAAGGACTTTGCCCGCAGATGAAACTTCACATCGAGCTGCCAGTCAGATAGTTTCTTTCTGATGCATCCAGTACTTCGAAATCGACACTTGCAATTTTAGCCATTTTATCTAACAGAGCACAAATATGCATGAATTAATAATTTAAACATAAACATTTTCATGCGGAGGTAATTTTAATATGAAGGGCTAATTGCGTGGATCGGCCAGTCCCACATAAATAAGAGTCCAAAGTCCTATTACAGTCCATATTACACAAATGAAAGCTTTGAAAAGAAATTTCAACTTTGGAAACCCCGTGGGTCCCATAAGATCTTCGGCTTCAATTGTAGCCTCCGTCTCCATGGAAAATGGCCTTCGGTCTTGGACATTTACATAATTTCATCACTATAATTTCTCTCAAAAGTAAAAGAAAAGTGTAGGAAAATAAAATGTGGGACTTAAACAGCCGATCCAAAAACCGCAATTAGCCATCCATGCAGAAATTTTGTGCTCATCAGACATTTTCTTCACATGTATTACATGCATTTATATTCGCAGAGAGGGATAAACAATTTAATTACTCAATAATTATTGGACCACTGGGCAACGACATACACCGTTAGGTTAGCTGACTAGTGGCAGAGCGGTCGCATGATCTTCCTAATTATTAAGTTTAAATATAATGCACAACCACGCATAAAATATCCACGGAATAAGCCACTAATGCAAAGTATGTATTAATGATTTTACAGAAGAAATCATTTAATGCAAGGGTTGTGCAAATTTGGGTTTATTCAAAGAATTGAAAAAGAGCCCAACAATTAAACATGTTCTTCGTAAAAGGAAGAAGTTTTCCTTTTTAAATTTATCCCCAAAAGAACCCTAAAGGTACCCAAAGTTCCCCTGTTTTTACATGAATTTTTAGGTCTCCAAAATTCCATTTTGATCATAATAAGCCTTTTAAAGCTTATTTTTAGCCCCTTTAATTTTAATTTGTCCCTTCCCCAAAAAATTTTCCCGAAAATATGGTATGCGGGCCTGAAGCCCGCAGAGTGGCTGCAGGCTTCAAGCCCGCAGTCTCAATCTGTTTTTTTTCGGAAAAGTAGTCTGCGGGTATGGAGCCCGCAGAGTTGCTGCGTGCTTCAGGCCCACAGTCTGGAATTTTTTTTCGAAAATGGGCTTCGGCCCCATTCTAGGGTTGAGGGGCGACGGCTAGGGTTAGCCGCCGCTGCCCCTCATTGTACTGCCGCGATCGGGACGTAAATCGACGCCGCCCCCTTCGGGGGGCCATGCGATCGGGGCACAGACACAGCGCTGCCGCCCTTCGGGGGTCTCCGACGATCGAGGCACCGAACAACACAGCCCCCCTTCGGCGGGGCTGCGACGATTAAGGCGCGGAACAGACGACGCCCCCCTTCGGGGGGTTTCGGCGATCAAGGCACAGAACAGCGCCGCCCCCCTTCGGGGGGCTCCGGTGATCAAGGCACAGAACAGACGCCGCCCCCCTTTGGGGGGGCTCCGACGATCAGGTGTGGAACAGCGCCGTCCGGGCGGTGCAGAGATAGTGTACAGTCGGCCCCCTTCGGGGAGGTGCGACAAGCGTGTACGGCCGGCCCCCTTTCGGGGGGTGCGGCGAGCGTGTACGGCCGGCCCCCTTCAGGGGGTGCGGCAAGTGTGTACGGCCAGCCCCCTTCGGGGGGTGCGGCAAGCGTGTACGGCCGGCCCCCTTCAGGGGGGTGCGGCGAGCGGGGTGGGTGGGGAGCCGGTGGCAAGGCCACCGTCGGGCATGGGTTAGGATAGAAAGAACCCTATATCATTTTCGACAAAACAACTTCGTCGGTATAGGAGATTAGCAAATCCCATATCGATCTTGCGAGATCTATGGGCAGATCAATCATACGTATGAAAAAAACATCGTTTTAGCGGGTTTTACATCTATATCCGTCCTCCGGATATAGCGACGATTGAACGAAGCCTAGGTGGATGACGACGCTTGATTGAGGAAGCCTTGCACCGCGCGCATGGATCTTCCGTCTCCCTTTCCCTCGCAATGATCGAAAAATTTTGTGGAAAAATTTTGGAGGCTCGTGCTGATAACGTGTTATGAATCAACTACTGGGGGAGGAACCTCCAGCCCTTTATTTATAGGAAGGATATGAGAGTTACAAGATAAGATACATAGATATGGGCGTATCTATAAGATACCCACAATCCTAACCAACTCTGGTTCATATCCATTCACAACAATATGATTTTTATATCTTACGTTTTTTCCTCTTGTTTTTTTATTTTGAATATTGCAATCTACCGGTTCCAGCGGACATTTTTACTGATTTTTGCTAGCTTGGTGCTATTTTTCTTCATTTTATGGTAGACATCGATCATTTTATCAAATGATATTATTTTTTGGCCTAATGTTGTCTTCTCTTATTTTTCAGTTGAAGATGGCATTCTCATAGATCCAACGGAGATTTTTGCGGATTTTTTTTGACTTTGAGGCTATTTTCTACATTTTCTGTAAGATATATATCTTTAGAATAAATGATATGATTTTTATAGTCTAATTTTGTCTTCTTTTATTTTTTTCCGTTGAAAATGGCGATCTCCCGGTTCTATAAGACATTTTTGCGGATTTTTTGAGCTTGGAGCTATTTTCTACATTTTATTGAAGATATGGCTCTTTTATTAAATGATATGATTTTTAGCCTAATTTTGTATACTCTTATTTTTCACTTGAAGATGTCGTTCTCTCGCTTCCAACGGATATTTTTACAGATATTTTTGAGCTTGGGTCTATTTTTCCACTTTTTCTAGAAGCTATGGATCATTTTATTAAATGAGATGATTTTTTGACCTAATTTTCTCTTCTCTTTATTTCTGTTGAAGATGGTGATCTCCCATTTCCGACGGACTTTTGTGCAGATTTTTTAAGATCCATGCTATTTTCTAAATTTTCTGGAAGATATGGATTTTTATATTAAGTGATACGTTTTATAGCCTAATTTTGTCTTATCTTATTTTTCAGTTAAAGATGGCGATTTTCCGGTTCTAACGGATTTTTTGCGGCTTTTTCTGAGCTCAGAACTTTTTTCTACATTTTTGAGAAAGTTATATATCTTTTTATTAAATGATATGATTTTAGGCCTAATTTTGTCTTCTCTTATTTTTTCATTGAAGATGACGATCTCCTGGTTCCAATTGACATTTTTACAGATTTTTCTGAGCTCCGAGCTATTTTTTAAATTATCTGAAAGATATGAATCTTTATATTAAATGATATGATTTTTATAGCCAATTTTTGTCTTCTCTGATTTTTAAGTTGAGATGTCGATCTCAATGTTCCAACGGCCATTTTTGCGGATCTTTCTAAACGTGAAACTATTTTCCACAATTTATTGAAGATGTGAATCTTTTCATTACATGATAGGAATTTTATAGACTAAGGTTTTCTTCTCTTATTTTTCAGTTGAATATGGCCATCTCTGGTTCCAACAGAAATTTTTGCGGAATTTTCTGAGCTTTGGGCTATTTTCAACATTTTCTGTAAGATATGGATCTTTTTATCAAATGATATGATTTTATGGCTTAAATTCGTCTTCTCTTATTTTTCAGATAAAGATGTCGATCTCTCGGTTCCAACGAACATTTTTGTGGATTTTTCTGAGCTCTGCGCTATTTTCTCCATTTTTCGTAAGATATGGATCTTTTTATTAAATGATATGATTTTTATGGCCTAATTTTGTCTTCTCTTAGTTTTCAGTTAAAGATGGCGATCTCCCATTTCTAACGGAAATTTTTGCGTGCTTTTCTGAGGTCGGTGCTATTTTCTATATTTTTGGAAGATAAGGATCTTAATATTAATTGATATGATTTTTGTTGCCTAATTTTGTCTTCTCTTATTTTCCAATTGATGATGGCAGTATTTTTATTAAATGATATAATTTTTTGCCTTTATTTTGTCTTCGCTTATATTTCGGTTGAAGATGACGATCTCTCGGTTCCAGCTGACATTTTTGCGGATTTTCTGAGCTCCATGCTATTTTTCATATTTTCTCGAAGATATGGATCGTTTTATCAAATGATATCAGAGAAGAAAAAATAGGCCAAAAATGGCCGTTGAAACTAGGAAATCGCCATTTTCAACTGAAATATAAAAGAAGAAAAAATTCGACACCGGGAAATCGCCATCTTTATCTATAAAAATGTCCGTTGTAATCGGGATATTGCCATCTTCAACTGATAAGATTTTTATATATCATTTTTGAGCTTGGTGCTATTTTCTACATTTTATGAAACATTCGGATCTTTTTATTAATTCCTATGATTTTTATAGCCTAAATTTGTCTTCTCTTATATTCCAGTTGAAGATAGCGATCTTTTTGTTAAATGATATTATTTTTTCACCTAATTGAGTCTTCTTTTATATTCCAGTTCAAGATGACGATCTCCCGGTTCCAACGAACATTTTTTGCATATTTTTCTGACCTTTGGGCTATTTTCCACTTTTTTTGAAAAATATGCATCATTTTATTAATTGATATGATATTTTGGCCTAATTTTGCGTTCTCTTATATTTTAGTTAAAGATGGCGATCTCTCGGTTCCAACGGACATTTTTGCAGATTTTTCTAAGCTCCAGGATTTTTCCACTTTTTTGGAAGAAATGTTTCATTTATTAAATGATACGATATTTTGGCCGAATTTTGCATTCTCTTATATTTCGGTTGAATATGGCGATCTCTCGGTTCCAACAGACATTTTTTGCGGATTTTTTTGAGATCGTTGCTATTTTGTGCATTTCTGGAAGATAAGAATCTTTATGTTAAATGAAATGATTTTTATATCCTAATTTTTTCTTCATTATTTTTCAATTGAAAATGGAGATCTCCTTGTTCCAACGGATATTTTTGCGGATTATTCTGAGTTCCAGGCTATTTTCAATTTTTTATTTAAGATATGGATCTTTTTATTAAATAACAAGATTTTTGTAGCCTAATTTTGTCTTCTCATATTTTTTCAGTTGAATATGGTAATCTCCCGGTTCCAACGGACATTTTTGCAGATTTTTCATAGCTTTGGGCTTTTTTCTACATTTCTTGAAGATAAGAATCTTTTTATTAAATTATATGATTTTTGGCCTAATTATGTCTTCTCTTTTTTCAGTTAAATATTGTGATCTCCTGGTTCCAACGGACATTTGTGCAGATTTTTTTGAGCTCGGTGCTATTTTCTACATTTTAAGTCAAATATGTATCTTTTTATTAAATGATATGATTTTTGGCCTAATTTGTCTTCTTTTATTTTTCAGTTGAAGATGGCGATCTCTCGGTTCCAATGGACATTCTTTCCAATTTTTCTGAGCTCCTAGCTATTTTCTACATTTTATGTTTGACATGAATTTTTCTATTAAATGATATGATTTTTATAACCTAATTTTGTCTTCACTTATTATTCAGTTGAAAATGGCAATCTTCCGATTTCAATGGACATTTTTGTCGATTTTTCTGAACTCAGGGCTATTTTTCTACATTTTCAGGAAGTTATCGATCTTTTTATTAAATGATATGATTTTTTGACCTAATTTTTCTTCCAGTATTTTTTAGTTAAAGATGACGATCTCCCAGTTCAAACGGACATTTTTGCGAATTTTGCTGAGGTCGGTGCTATTTTTTACTCTTTCTGGAAGATAAGAAACTTTATATTAAATGATATGATTTTTATATCCTAATTTTTTCTTCTTTTATTTTTCAGTTGAAGATGGCGATCTCACAGTTCCAACAGACATTTTTGCGGATTTTTCTGATCAGCCCAGGCTATATTCTACATTTTATTAAGATATGTATATCTTTATTAAATGACAAGATTTCTATCGCCTAATTTTGTCTTCTTATATTTTTCAGTTGATTATGGCGATCTCCCGGTTCCAACATATAATTTTTGCAGATTTTTCATAATTTTGGGCTTTTTTTCTATATTTCTGGAAGATATGAGTCTTATTATTAAATAATATGATTTTTGGCCTAATTTCGTCTTCTCTCTTTTTAGTTGAATATTGCGATTTCTCTGTTTCAATGGACATTTTTTTGCATTTTTCTGAGCTCTGATCTATTTTCCACATTTTCTGCATGATTTGAATCTTTATATTAAATGATATGATTTTATAACCAAATTTTGTCTTTTCTTATTATTCAGTGGAAGATGGCCATCTCTCGGTTCCAACGGATTTTTTTGTCAATTTTTCTGAGCTCGGGGTTATTTTCGACATTTTCTGGAAGATATGTATCTTTTTAGTAAATGATATGATTTTGGCCTAATTTTGTTTTCTTTTATTTTTCAATTGAAGACGGTGATCTCCTGGTTCCAATGGACATTTTTTCGCATTTTTCTGAGCTCTAATCTATTTTCTATATTTTCTGTATGATTTGGATCTTTATATTTAATGATACGATTTTTATAACCTAAATTTGTCTTTTCTTATTATTCAGTGGAAGATGGCATCAAGCGGTTCCAACGGACATTTTTGTTGATTTTTTCTGAGCTCGGGGCTATTTTTCTACATTTTCGGGAAGTTATGGATCTTTTTATTAAATGATATGATTTTTGACCAAATGTTTTTTCTCTTATTATTTTCAGATGGAGATGACAATCTCCCGATTTAAACGAATTGTTTTGCGGATTTTTCTGAGCTTCGGGCTATTATATATATTTTTGGAAAGTTATGGATCTTTTTATTAAAGGATATGATTTTTATAGCTTAATGTTTTCTTCTCCTATTTTTCAGTTGAAGATGGCGATCTTCCGGTTCCAACTGATATTTTTGCGTATTTTTTGAGCTCGGTGCTTTTCTACATTTTATGGAAGGTATAGAACCTTTTATTAAATAATATGATTTTTATAGTCTACGTTTGTATTCTCTTATTTTTTTTCAGTTGAAGATGGCGATCTCTCGGTTTCAACAGACATTTTCGCTGATTTTTCTTGATTTTTTGGAAGTTATGTATCTTTTTATGAAATGATATTATTTTTTGGTGTAATTCTGTCTTCTCTTTTTAATTTGAAGATGGCAATCTCTTGGTTCCAATGGACATTTGCACGGATTTTTTTGAGCTCCGGGCTATTTTCTATATTTTTTGTATAATATGAATCTTTATATTAAATGATATGATTTTTATAACCTAATTTGTCATCTCTTATTTTTTAGATGAAGATGGCGATCTCCCGGTTCCAAGGGATAATTTTGCGGATGTTTCTGAGCTCGGGGCTATTTTTCTACATTTTCAAAAAGTTATGGATCTTTTTATTAAATGATATGATTTTTTGGCCTGATTTGTCTTCTTTTATTTTTTAGTTGAAGATAGCAATCTCCGTTTCTAACGTACATTTGGCATATTATTCTAACTTCGAGACTATTTTCTAAATTTTTTGGAAGATATGTATATTTTTATCAAATGATATGATTTTGACCTAATTTTGTCTTCTCTTATTTTTCAGTTGAAGATGACGATCTCCATATTCCAACGGATATTTTTGCAGATTTTTATGAGCTTGGTGCTATTTTATGCATTTTTAAAAATGATATGAGTCTTTTCTTGTCTTCTCTTGTTGTATTCTCTTGTTTTTTACGTTGAAAATGACGATCTTTCGATTCCAATTGAAATTTTTGTGGATTTTTCTTAGCTTGAGTCTGTTGTTCTACATTTTCTGAAAGATATGGATCTTTTTATGAAATGATATGATTTTTTGGCCTAATATTGTCTTCTCTATTTTTCAGAAGAAGATATCGATCTCTCGGTTCCGACGAACATTTTTACGGATTTTTCTGATTTCCGGGATATGTTCTTCATTTTCGTAAGATATGAATCTTTATATTAAATGATAATTTTGTCTACTCTTTTTATCAGTTGTAGATGGCGATCTCCCGGTTCCTACGGAAATTTTTGTAGATTTTTCGAAGTTCGGTGTTATTTTCTACATTTTAGTGCAGATATGAATTTTTTATTAAATGATATGATTTTTATATCCCAAATTTTTCTTCTCTTATTTTTTCAGTTGAATATTAGGATTTACTGGTTCCAGCGGACATTTTTACTGATTTTTGTTAGCTTGGATCTTTTTTCTTTATTTTATGGAATATATGGATCATTTTATTAGATGATATATTTTTTTGGCTTAATGTTGTCTTCTTTTATTTTTTTTAGTTGAAGATGGCGTTCTCACAGTTCCAACGTTGATTTTTGCGGATTTTTTTTGACCTAGAGGCTATTTTTACATTTTCTGGAAGATATGGATCTTTTATTAAATGATATGATTTTAGGCCTAATTTTGTCTTCTTTGTTTTTTCAGTTGAAGATGTCGATATCCTGGTTCCAACGGCCATTTTTGCGAATTTTTCTAAACACGAAATTATTTTCTATAGTTTATTGAAGATATGGATCTTTATATTAAATGATATGAATTTTATAGAATAAGTTTGTCTTCTCTTATTTTTTACTTGAATATGGC
>CM061140.1:65374383-65390886 GCA_030789695.1 Scilla litardierei
TAGCTTGGATCTATTTTACTTTATTTTATGGAAGATATGGATCATTTTATTAGATGATATGAGTTTTTTGGCTTAATGTTGTCTTCTCTTAATTTTTTCGTTGAAGATGGCGTTCTCACAGTTCCAACGCTGATTTTTGCGGATTTGTTTGACTTAGAGGCTATTTTTACATTTTCTGGAAGATATGGATCTTTTATTAAATGATATGATTTTTAGGCCTAATTTTGTCTTCTCTGTTTTTTCAGTTGAAGATGTCCGATATCCCGGTTCCAACGGCCATTTTTGCGAATTTTTCTAAACACGAAACTATTTTCTGAGCTTGGGTCTATTTTCCACTTTTTTCTGGAAGTTATGGATCATTTATTAAATGATATGATTTTTGACCTAAGTTTGTCTTCTCTTTATTTCAGTTGAAGATGGTGATCTCCCATTTCCGACGGACTTTTCCGGTTCTAACGGATTTTTTGCAGATTTTTTCTGAGCTCAAAACTTTTTTCTACATTTTGAGAAAGCTATATATCTTTTTATTAAATGATATATGATTTTAGGCTTAATTTTGTCTTCTCTTATTTTTTTCATTGAAGATAACGATCTCCTGGTTCAACTGACATTTTTGCAGATTTTTTGAGCTCCAAGTTATTTTTAAATTATCTGAAAGATATGAATCTTTATATTAAATGATATGATTTTTATAGCCAAATTTTGTCTTCTCTGATTTTTAAGTTGAGATGTCGATCTCAATGTTCCCAACGGCCATTTTTGCGGATCTTCTAAACTCGAAACTATTTTCCACAATTTATTGAAGATTTGGATCTTTTCATTACATGATAGGAATTTTATAGACTAAGTTTTTCTTCTCTTATTTTTCAGTTGAATATGGCCATCTCTGGTTCCAACAGAAATTTTTGCGGAATTTTCTGAGCTTCGGGCTACTTCAACATTTTCTGTAAGATATGGATCTTTTTATCAAATGATATGATTTTATGGCCTAAATTCGTCTTCTCTTATTTTTCAAATAAAGATGTCGGTCTCTCGGTTCCAACGGACATTTTTGTGGATTTTTTAAGCCTCTCCGCTATTTTCTCCATTTTCGTAAGATATGGATCTTTTTATAAATGATATGATTTTTATGGCCTAATTTTGTCTTCTGTTAGTTTTCAGTTAAAGATGGCGATCTCCCATTTCCAACGAAAATTTTTGGGTGCTTTTCTGAGGTCGGTGCTATTTTCTATATTTTTGGAAGATAAGGATCTTAATTTTAATTGATATGATTTTTGTTGCCTAATTTTGTCTTCTTCTCTATTTTCCAATTGATGATAGCAGTATTTTTATAAATGAAATAATTTTTTGCCTTTATTTTGTCTCGCTTATATTTCGGTTGAAGATGGCGATCTCTCGATTCCAGCGGACATTTTGCGGATTTTTCTGAGCTCAATGCTATTTTTCACATTTCTCGAAGATATAGGTCGTTTTATCAAATGATATCAGAGAAGAAAAAATTAGGCCAAAATGGCCGTTGAAACTAGGAAATCGCCATTTCAACTGAAATATAAAAGAAGAAAAAATTCGAAACCGGGAAATCGCCATCTTCATCTATAAAAATGTCCGTTGTAATCGGAATATCGCCATCTTCAACTGATAAGATTTTTATATATCATTTTTGAGCTTGGTGCTATTTTCTACATTTTATGAAACATTCGGATCTTTTTATTAATTCCAATGATTTTTATAGCCTAAATTTTTATTCTCTTATTTTTCAGTTGAAGATACCGATCTTTTTATTAAATGATTTAATTTTTCGCCTAATTGAGTCTTCTTTTATATTCCAGTTCAAGATGACGATCTCCCGGTTCCAACGAACATGTTTTGCATATTTTTCTGAGCGCCGGGCTTTTCTTTCACTTTTTTTTGAAAAATATGCATCATTTTATTAATTGATATGATATTTTGGCATAATTTTGTGTTCTCTTATATTTCGGTTAAAGATGGCGATCTCTCCGTTCCAACGGATATTTTGCAGATTTTTCTAAGCTCCAGGATATTTTCCACTTTTTTGGAAGAAATGTTTCATTTTATTAAATGATATGATATTTTGGCCGAATTTTGCATTCTTTTATATTTCGGTTGAAGATGGCGATCTTTCGGTTCCAACAGACATTTTTTGCGGATTTTTTTAGATCGAGGCTATTTTGTACACTTCTGGAGATAAGAATATTTATGTTAAATGAAAATGATTTTTATATCCTAATTTTTTCTTCCTTATTTTTCAATTGAAGATGGAGATCTCCCCTGTTTCCAACGGATATTTTTGCAGATTATTCTGAGCTCCATGCTATTTTCAACATTTTATTAAAGATATGGATCTCTTTATAAATGACAAGATTTTTGTAGCCTAATTTTGTCTTCTCATATTTTTTTCTGTTGATATGGCAATCTCCCGGTTCCAACGGACATGTTTGCGGATTTTTCATAGCTTTGGGCTTTTTTCTACATTTTCTTGAAGATAAGAATCTTTTATTAATTATATGATTTTGGCCTAATTATGTCTTCTCTTTTTTCAGTTAAATATTGTGATCTCCTGGTTCCAACGGACATTTGTGCAGATTTTTCTGAGCTCGGTGCTATTTTCTACATTTTAAGTCATATATGTATCTTTTATTAAATGATATGATTTTAGGGCCTAATTTTGTCTTCTTTTATTTTTCAGTTGAAGATGGCGATCTCTCGGTTCCAATGGACATTCTTTCCAATTTTTCTGAGCTCCTAGCTCTTTTCTACATTTTATGTTGACATGAATTGTTTTCTATTAATGATATGATTTTTATATCCTAATTTTGTCTTCACTTATTATTCTGTTGAAGATGGCGATCTTCCGATTTCAAACGGACATTTTGTCGATTTTTCTGAACTCGGGGCTATTTTTCTACATTTTCAGGAAGTTATCGATCTTTTTATTAAATGATATGATTTTTTGACCGAATTTTTCTTCCAGTATTTTTTAGTTAAAGATGATGATCTCCCATTTCAACGGAAATTTTTTGCGGATTTTGCTGAGCTCGGTGCTATTTTTTTACTCTTTCTGGAAGATAAGAAACTTTATATTAATGATATGATTTTTATATCCTAAGTTTTTTCCTTTTTTATTTTTCAGTTGAAGATGGCGATCTCCCAGTTCCAACAGACATTTTTGCAGATGTTTTTGATCAGCCCAGGCTATATTCTACATTTTATTAATGATATGGATCTTTATTAAATGACAAGATTTCTGTAGCCTAATTTTGTCTTCTCATATTTTCAGTTGATTATGGCGATCTCCCGGTTCCAACATATATTTTTTGCAGATTTTTCATAATTTTGTGCTTTTTTCTATATTTCTGGAAGAGATGAGTCTTATTATTAAATAATATGATTTTTGGCCTAATTTTGTCTTCTCTCTTTTTAGTTGAATATTGCGATTTCTCGGTTCCAATGGACATTTTTTTGCATTTTTCTGAGCTCTGATCTATTTTCCACATTTTCTGCGTGATTTGAATCTTTATATTAAGTGATATGATTTTATAACCTAATTTTGTCTTTTCTTATTATTCAGTGGAAGATGGCGATCTCTCGGTTCCAACAAATATTTTTGTCAATTTTTCTGAGCTCGGGGCTATTTTTCTACATTTTCTGGAAGATATGCATCTTTTTATTAAATGATATGATTTTTGGCCTCATTTTGTTTTCTTTTATTTTTAATTGAAGACGATGATCTCCCGGTTCCAATGGACATTTTTTCACATTTTCTGAGCTCTAATCTATTTTCTATATTTGCTGTATGATTTAGATCTTTATATTTAATGATATGATTTTTATTACCTAAATTTGTCTTTTCTTATTATTCAGTGGAAGATGGCATCAAGCGGTTCCAACGGACATTTTTGTTGATTTTTTCTGAACTCGGGCTATTTTTCTACATTTTCGGGAAGTTATGGATCTTTTTATTAAATGATATGATTTTTGACCAAATGTTTTTTTCTCTTATTATTTTCAGATGGAGATGACAATCTCCCGATTTAAACGAACTGTTTTGCGGATTTTTCTGAGCTTCGGGCTATTATATATATATTTGGAAAGTTATGGATCTTTTTATTAAAGGATATGATTTTTATAGCTTAAAGTTTTCTTCTCCTATTTTTCAGTTGAAGATGGCGATCTTCCGGTTCCAACTGATATTTTTGCGTATTTTTTGAGCTCGGTGCTTTTCTACATCTTATGGAAGTATTGATCCTTTTATTAAATAATATGATTTTTATAGTCTATGTTTGTATTCTCTTATTTTTTCAGTTGAAGATGGCGATCTCTCGGTTTCAACAGACATTTTCGCTGATTTTTCTTGATTTTCTGGAAGTTATGTTTCTTTTTATGAAATGATATTATTTTTTGGCGTAATTCTGTCTTCTCTTTTTAATTTGAAGATGGCAATCTCTTGGTTCCAATGGACATTTGCACGGATTTTTTTGAGCTCCGGGCTATTTTCTAAATTTTTTGTATTAAATGATATGATTTTTATAACCTAATTTGTCATCTCTTATTTTTTAGATGAAGATGGTGATCTCCCGGTTCCAAGGGATAATTTTGCGGATGTTTCTGAGCGCAGGGCTATTTTTCTACATTTTCAAAAAGTTATGGATCTTTTTATTAAATGATATGATTTTTTGGCCTGATTTGTCTTCTTTTATTTTTCAGTTGAAAAATGCAATCTCCGTTTCTAACGTACATTTGGCATATTATTCTGACTTCGAGACTATTTTCTAAAATTTTTGGAAGATATGTATAGTTTTATTAAATGATATGATTTTGACCTAATTTTGTCTTCTCTTATTTTTCAGTTGAAGATGACGATCACCATATTCCAACGGATATTTTTGCAGATTTTTATAAGCTTGGTGCTATTTTATACATTTTTAAAAATGATATGATTTTTATAGTCTATATTTGTCTTCTCTTGTTTTTAGGTTGAAAATGACGATCTTTCGATTCCAATGGAAATTTTTGTGGATTTTTCTTAGCTTGAGTCTGTGGTTCTACATTTTCTGAAAGATATGGATCTTTTTATGAAATGATATGATTTTTTGGCCTAATATTGTCTTCTCTATTTTTCAGAAGAAAATGTCGATCTCTCAGATCCGACGAACATTTTTGCGTATTTTTCTGATTTCCGGGATATGTTCTTCATTTTCGTAAGATATGAGTCTTTATATTAAATGATAATTTTGTCTACTCTTATTTATCAGTTGTAGATGGCGATCTCACGGTTCTAACGGAAATTTTTGTAGATTTTTCGAAGTTCGGTACTATTTTCTACATTTTATTGTAGATATGAATTTTTTATTAAATGATAAGATTTTTATATCCCACATTTTTCTTCTCTTATTTTTTCAGTTGAATATTATGATTTACCGGTCCAGCGAACATTTTTACTGATTTTTGTTAGCTTGGATCTATTTTTCTTCATTTTAAGGAAGATATGGATCATTTTATTAGATGATAAGAGTTTTTGGCTTAATGTTGTCTTCTCTTATTTTTTTCAGTTGAAGATGGCGTTCTCACAGGTCCAACGTTGATTTTTGCGTAGCATCCTTCTGTGCTTTGCAGATCTGTAGTAGATGGCAATCCCACTGTGGTACTCGTTCTGTGATTTCTCAGTATATGGACTGGACCTGTAACCTGCATTTGCATAAACATTGGAGGATGTTACTTCATATTGTAAGTCCAAATCTTTCGACCCTTGGAGGAAGCACCGAAGGCTTAACTTCGGGCTAATGGCCCTTTTTAGGTGCCAACTATCTTTGACTAATGAGTTTACTGGAACTGCTATATCGGGACACGTGCAGTTAGCCAGGAGTGATGCACTTAGATATGGACTTTAGGACCAGTTATATCACCCGCCTCTTCCAGCGATCAGAAGGGTTCTTTTTGTACATCCATAGAGTGTACTGCCATCGGTGTACTTTGGATGACAATGGTCCTTTTAATTTCTCCAATGCACTTCTGGGCGTATGTAACAGGATTCTATGAGCCATGACTTTATATTTGCCTAGGTCTTTTTATTTCATATTTAAAAGTCAAGCTTGAACAGATGTTTCGGTTTTCTCTTCAGGCGATCCGATGAGATTTTAGTTGTTTACAACTATGATCTCAAATCCTGCTTTTTCTCAGATGCAAAGACAACCCTCAGTAGGAGTCATTGCTTTGTCAAGCGATTCTCTTGGTTGTACATTATTCTTATTGTTTCTCTACAATAGAATAGACGTCCTGAAGTCTATTCAGACATATAAGGAAATGTGGAAATTATCTTTACCAATATATCCACGAAGGTATGTCGTCACAACATCCAATAACATCATATCCAAAAATTTTCCTTCGCCAAATCGTAAGGTATTCGCTTTTGATAACTTAGGGAGACTGATGCATCATTTTGAGGCATGCTCGTTTTAATTTGTTCGATACCTAGTTTCAGCAAAATTTTCCTTGGGCTATATGTTATACATTATATCATACGATTTTGTATTTATTTTACTTGTGTGTGTAATACTTTATTTTATCCACAGGTTTACACCTTTTGGTGTCTGGACTTCATGTCTGGACATTTCACGTTTCATAAGTGAGTCCATCTCATATTTTATTGCCTCGTTCCACATTTGGCCAATCTCTACGTTTGCATTTTAGCAACGGAGTATGTAACGATAATTAATAAACATAATTGCTTTTGCAATGTATATGACAATATGATACGTGAATACATTGTCGACAATTTATGTTCTATCTGTCCTACACTTTCCCAGTACGTACAACATTTACTTTCAATTTCAGTTTTTCTCGACAGTTCCTCTGCAGTGGATTCCGGGAAGGGTGAGGGTGTGGACATGAGCTCATTGTCTTGTGGTAGTATTGTCTTAAGGTCTCCAGGAGTTTCTGTCCTTGGAGTCTAGTGGTCTGCCTCTTTTCTGTTAAGAATCGGCCACTTCTGCTGTTGGTAGATTGCATCCATTCTCGGGGATGTCAATCCTAGCTGGAGTTTTTGCAGCAGGGATGTGTGATCTGACAATCTTCTGGTTGTCAGTAAATGAGTCCGGTAATTGGTTAACATTGTTCTATATGTGGATGATCTTCAGGATCTCATCTTTACATTGTTTTGTTACCGGATCATGGTGGGTCAAACTTTTTGTATTCCATGTTATAATTTGCTTTGCACCAGATTTCTCAGTGTCTGGGCCTATTTTGGGGAAAATAGTCTCATCAAAATCACAGTATTCAAGATGTGCCTTAAATGCGTCCCCCGTTTGGAGTTCTAGGTATCTTATAAGTGAGGGTGAGTCAAACCATGGATACCTAGGTGACATTGATGACCGTTTTGTTCCTTTATGGTGGTGCAATGGGGATTTAAAATGTGCGACCGAAGATTCTCAGATGAGAAATGTTCGATGGCATTCCATATGCAAGTTGCATTGGAGACTCTGACCTCCAGAGGGTCTTTTATTTACGCTGCAGCATGCAGAATTTGCATGTCCCCATGCATCCATTGGCAATCAGGATTTAATGGGCATTCAATCCAGTGGAGTCTACTTATCAGTGACTCTGCCGACCCATTTTGGGTATGAACATGCGGCACTAAATGTTTATTTTTTTGTTAAGATAAAAATAGAAGGCTAATCATGCAGGTTATCATGTTCGAAGTTGTCAGCTGTAAACTTGACTGGAGCATCAGAGGTCATCAGGTTTGTTTCAGCTTTATATTTCTTGTTTTTTTATTCAAATCCGGGAGATGCTGCGGAGTTCGGCACTCTGGACCAGTTGCCTTTCATGCCACAGCTATGGCACTGGTCTTTCCATTCCCTCTTGGTGGGTGCATCATTTCTATTGTAGTCATTTCTGCACCAGGTGAACTTCCGCTTACTTTCATTTCTTCGCTGCTGGACTTGGCCCCTAGCCCTTTTGTTCTGTCCCCCCTTTCTGTGGTCTTTCTTTACGTTTATTCTCTCTCTTCTTTCGAGAAGAAGATGCATTATGAGCTTCTAGGAGGGGGCAGTGCCAGGGGGCGCATGTTGTGAGTGGAGAGGAGAAGCTCTCTGTTTTGTTTAGTCGTGAGTAAACATGACAACAGCTCAGAATACTTGGTGAACTTTCGTTCACGGTATTGCTGCATAAGTATCGCATCTTTCTCATGGAAAGAAGTGTACGTCTTTTTCAGCATGCGATCTTCTGAGACTTTTTCACCAAACAACATTAGGCGTGAGGTGATGCTAAAAGGGCTGAGTTGTACTCAGCTATGGACTTAAAGTCCTTTAGTCTAAGGTTCTCCCACAGTATAACATCTTTAAGATGTTTATACCTATCTTCAAGGGCAAATCCACAGCTCAAATGGATCTTCGACCGTAAGGTATTCAGCCTTAAGGGTCTTGTCCACATGGCAGCGAATATAGATAATAGATTACACCTTTTCTATATCGCTTACATTTTCATTATTAGTCACAGCAGAAATGAGGGACTTTGTCCGTAGATGAAACTTCACATCGAGCTGCCAGCTCAGATGGTTTTTTTCTGATGCATCCAGTACTTCGAAACGACACTTGCAATTTTAGCCATTTTATCTAGCAGAGCACAAATATGCATGAATTAATAATTTAAACATAAACATTTTCATGCGGAGGTAATTTTAATATGAAGGGCTAATGCGTGGATCGGCCAGTCCCACATAAATAAGAGTCCAAATTCCTATTACAGTCCATATTACACAAATGAAAGCTTTGAAAAGAAATTTCAACTTTGGAAACCCCGTGGGTCCCATATAATATCTTCGGCTTCAATTGTGGCATCCGTCTCCATGGAAAATGGTCTTCGGTCTTGGACATTTACATAATTTCATCACTATAATTTCTCTCAAAAGTAAAAGGAAAGTACAGGAAAATAAAATGTGGGACTTAAACAGCTGATCCAAAAACCGCAATTAGCCATCCATGCAGAAATTTTGTGCTCATCAAACATTTTCATCAGACATTTTCTTCACAGGTATTACATGCATTTATATTCGCAGAGAGGGATAAACAATTTAATTACTTAATAGTTATTGGACCACTGGGCAACGACATACACCGTTAGGTTAGCTGACTAACGGTAGAGCGGTCGCATGATCTTCCTAATTATTAAGTTTAAATATAATGCACAACCACGCATAAAATATCCACAGAATAAGCCACTAATGCAAAGCATGTATTAATGATTTTACAGAAGAAATCATTTAATGCAAGGGTCGTGCAAATTTGGATTTATTCAAAGAATTGAAAAGGAGCCCAACAATTAAACATGTTCTTCGTAAAAGGAAGAAGTTTTCCTTTTTAAATTTATCCCCAAAAGAACCCGAAAGGTCCCCAAAATTTCCCTGTTTTTACATGAAATTTTACGTCTCTGAAATTCCATTTTTGATCATAATAAGCCTTTTAAAGATTATTTTTAGCACCTTTAATTTTAATTTGTCCCTTCCCTAAAAAAATTTTCCCCGAAAATATGGTCTGCAGGCCTGAAGCCCGCAGAGTGGCTGCAGGCTTCAAGCCCGTAGTCTCAATCTGTTTTTTCGAAAAAGTAGTCTGCGGGCTGAAGCCCGCAGAGTTGCTGCGGGCTTCAGGCCCGCAGTCTCAATCTGTTTTTTTCGAAAAAGTAGTCTGCGGGCCTAAAGCCCGCAGTCTGGAATTTTTTTTCGAAAATGGGCTTCGGCCCCATTCTAGGGTTGAGGAGCAACGGCTAGGGTTAGCTGCCGCCGCCCCTCATTGTACTGCCACTGGGCAGCGACAAGGGGAAGCCGCCCCCTCCTTCAGAGGGGAGGGGGAAGTTTACAACGGTGTCGCCTCCCTCCGGGGCAGGCGACCGGGGCGTAAATCAGCGTCGCCCCCTCCGGGGGGCCATGCGATCGGGGCACAGACACAGCGCTGTCGCCCTTTGCAGGGGCTCCGACGATCGAGGCACCGAACAACGCAGTCCCCCTTCGGGGGGCTCTGGCGATTAAGGCGCGGAACAGACGACACCCCCCTTCGGGAAGGGGGGGCTTCGACGATCAAGGCGCAGAACAGCGCCGCCCTCCTTCGGGGGGGGCTCCGGCGATCAAGGCGCAGAACAAACACCGCCCCCATTCGGGGGAGCTTCGATGATCAAGGTGTGGAATAGCGCCGTCGAGGCGGGCGGAGATCGTGTACGGCCGGCCCCCTTCGGGGGGTGCGGCGAGCGTGTACGGCCGGCCCTCTTCGGGGGGGTGCGGCGAGCGGGGTGGGTGGGGAGCCGGTGGCAAGGCCACCGTCGGGCATGGGTTAGGGTAGAAGAACCCTATATGATTTTCGACAAAACAAGTTTGTCGGTATAGGAGATTAGCAAATCCCATATCGATCTTGCGAGATCTTTGGGCAGATCAATCATACGTATGATTAAAACATCGTTTTAGCGGGGTTTACCTTTATATCCGTCCTCCGGATATAGCGACGGTTGAACGAAGCCTACGCAGATGACGACGCTCAATTGAGGAAGCCTTGCACCGCGCGCGCGTGGATCTTCCGTCTCCCTTCACCTTCGCAATGATCGAAAAATTTTGTGGAAAAATTTTAGAGCCTCGTGCTGATAACGTGTTATGAATCAACTACTGGGGGAGGAACCTCCAGCCCTTTATTTATAAGTAGGATAGGAGAGTTACAAGATAAGATACATATATATGGGCGTATCTATAAGATACCCACAATCCTAACCAACTCTGGTTCATATCCATTCACAACAATATGATTTTTATATCCTACGTTTTTTCCTCTTGTTTTTTCAGTTGAATATTGCAATCTACGAGTTCCAGCGGACATTTTTACTGATTTTTGCTAGCTTGGTGCTATTTTTCTTCATTTTATGGTAGATATCGATCATTTTATCAAATGATATTATTTTTTGGCCAAATGCTGTCTTCTCTTATTTTTCAATTGAAGATGGCGTTCTCACAGATCCAACGTAGATTTTTGCGGATTTTTTTTGACTTTGAGGCTATTTTCTACATTTTCTGTAAGATATATATCTTTAGAATAAATGATATGATTTTTATAGTCTAATGTTGTCTTCTCTTATTTTTTTCGGTTGAAAATGGCGATCTCATGGTTCTATAGTACATTTTTGCGGATTTTTTGAGCTTGGATCTATTTTCTACATTTTATTGAAGATATGGCTCTTTTATCAAATGATATGATTTTTAGCCTAATTTTGTATACTCTTATTTTTCACTTGAAGATGTCGTCCTCTCGCTTCAAACGGATAGTTTTACAGATATTTCTAAGCTTGGGTCTATTTTTCCACTTTTTCTGGAAGTTATGGATCATTTTATTAAATGATATGATTTTTTGACCTAATTTTGTCTTCTCTTTATTTCAGTTGAAGATGGTGATCTCCCATTTCCGACGGACTTTTGTGCAGATTTTTTAAGATGCATGCTATTTTCTAAATTTTCTGGAAGATATGGATTTTTATATTAAGTGATATGATTTTATGGCCTAAATTCGTCTTCTCTTATTTTTCAGATAAAGACGTCGGTCTCTCGGTTCCAACAGACATTGTTGTGGATTGTTTTTAGCCCTCCGCTATTTTCTCCATTTTTTCGTAAGATATGGATCTTTTTATTAAATGATATGATTTTTATAGCATAATTTTTTCTTCTCTTAGTTTTCAGTTAAAGATGGCGATCTCCCATTTCCAACGGAAATTTTTGCGTGCTTTTCTGAGGTCGGTGCTATTTTCTATATTTTTGGAAGATAAGGATCTTAATATTAATTGATATGATTTTTCTTGCCTAATTTTGTCTTCTCTTATTTTCCAATTGATGATGGCGGTATTTTTATTAAATGATATAATTTTTTGCCTTTATTTTATCTTCGCTTATATTTCAGTTGAATATGGCGATCTCTCGGTTCCACTGGACATTTTTTACGGATTTTTCTGAGCTCCATGCTATTTTTCACATTTTATCAAAGATATGGATCGTTTTATCAAATGATATCAGAGAAGAAAAAATTAGGCCAAAAATGGCCGTTGAAACTAGGAAATCGCCATTTCAACTGAAATATAAAAGAAGAAAAAATTCGAAACCGGGAAATCGCCATCTTCATCTATAAAAATGTCCGTTGTAATTGGAATATCGCCATCTTCAACTGATAAGATTTTTATATATCATTTTTGAGCTTTGTGCTATTTTCTACATTTTATGAAACATTCGGATCTTTTTATTAATTCCTATGATTTTTATAGCCTAAATTTGTATTCTCTTATTTTCCAGTTGAAGATAGCGATCTTTTTATTAAATGATATAATTTTTCGCCTAATTGAGTCTTCTTTTATATTCCAGTTCAAGATGACGATCTCCCGGTTCCAACGAACATTTTTTGCATATTTTTCTGAGCTCCTGGCTATTTTCCACTTTTTTTGAAAAATATGCATCATTTTATTAATTGATATGATTTTTAGGCCTAATTTTGTGTTCTCTTATATTTCGATTAAAGATGGCGATCTCTCGGTTCCAACACACATTTTTGCAAATTTTTCTAAGCTCCAGGATATTTTCCACTTTTTTGGAAGAAATGTTTCATTTTATTAAAGCTAGCTCATTTCCCTCTTTTAAGCATTAATCTTGCGTTGAAGCTAGCTCAAAGGGAAATCCTCCAAGTGCAATCAAAGCTCATCTCAGCACTTGTAGATCCTCTTCCATGCCTTGCATTCATCATTGAGTAAGTTCATCTCATCAAGGCATGGGTAAGAGACTATTTATTTTATCTTTTTGATTGAAACCCTAACTCTCTTTGTGAGAGTTAGTTTCTCCCTTTGTGGGAGTTTGCGCCCTTGTGTAGGACTAACCCTTGTGTAGGGTTTGGTGCGTCCTAGTGTAGGACAAATCCTTTGTGTAGGGTATCCCTTGTGTTGGGATTGTATTCACTACCTTGTGTAGGATCATAGTGAATATTGGTGTAGCTGGATGAACCCAAGTTGGGAAACCAGAGTTGTTAATTTTGGGTAAATGTAGACAGTTTTGCTCAGTGCGCAAAACTGTCAAAATTTTGCCGGTTGTGCGGGATGAGTAATTTTGGGTAAATGTAGACAGTTTTGATCAGTGCGCAAAACGGTCACAATTTTGCCGGCTCTGCGTGCTGATTAAGTCTGGTTAAATGTAGACATTTTTGCTGAGCGCGCAAAATGGTCACAATTTTGCCGGTTGTGTGCGCAGAGTCGCTTTGGGTAAATGTAGACATATTTGCTCAGAGCGCAAAATGGTCACAATTTTGCAGGTTGAGCACGCTGGGTCACTTTGGGTAAATGTACACATAATTTGGGTAGCGCGCTGAACAGTCACAATTTTGCGGGTTGTGCGCGCTGGGAAATTTTGGGTAAATGTAGACAGTTTTTCCCAGTGTGCAAAACGGTCGCATTTTTGCCGGTTATGCGCACTGTGTAATTTTGGGTAAATGTAGACAGTTTTGCTCAGAGTGTAAAACTGTCACAATTTTACCGGTTGTGTGCGTTGGGTAATTTTTAGAAAATGTAGACATTTTGCTCAGCGCGTAAAACGGTCACAATTTTGCCGGCTATGCGCGCTGAGTAATTTTGGTTAAATGTAGACATTTTTGCGCAGCGCACAAAATGGTCACAATTTTGCCGGTTGTGAGCGATGTGTAATTTTTGGTAAATGTAGACATATTTGGTCAGCGCGCAAAACAGTCATAATTTTACAGGTTGTGCGCGCTGGGTCACTTTGGGTAAATGTAGACATTTGTATTCAGCGTGCAAAACAGTCACAATTTTGCGGGTTGTGGGCGCTGGGTAAATTTGGATAAATGTAGACAATATTTGCATAGCGCACAAAATGGTCACAATTTTGCCGGTTGTGAGCGCTGGGTAATTTTGGGTAAATGTAGACAGTTTTGCTCAGCGGGCAAAATTGTCATAATTTTGCCGATTTGTGCGTGCTGAATAATTTTTGGAAAATATAGACAGTTTTGGTCAGTGTGCAAAATGGTCACTATTTTGCCCGTTGTGCATGTTGGGTAATTTTGGGCAAATGTAGGCTGTTTTGCACAGCGCACAAAACGGTCACAATTTTGCCGGTTGTATGCGTTGGTAATTTTGGGTAAATATTGACAGTTTTGCCCAGCGTGCAAAACAGTCACAATTTTGACGGCTATGTGTGCTAAGTAATTTTGGTTAAATGTAGACATTTTGCTCAGCGCGCAAAATGTTCACAATTTTTTCGGTTGTGTGCGATGTGTAATTTTTTGTAAATGTAGACATATTTGGTCAGCGCGCAAAACAGTCATAATTTTACAGGTTGTGCGCGCTGGGTCACTTTGGATAAATGTAGACATTTGTGCTCAGTGCGCAAAACAGTCATAATTTTGCGGGTTGTGGGCAGGGGGTAAATTTGGGTAAATGTAGACAATATTTGCGTAGCGTACAAAACGGTCACAATTTTGCCGGTTGTGCACTGTGTAATTTTGGGTAAATATAAACAGTTTTGCCCAGCGCACAAAACGGTAACATTTTTACCGGTTGTGCGCACGGGGTAATTTTGGGTAAATGTAGACAGTTTTGCTCAGCGCGCAAAACTGTCCGAATTTTGCCGGTTGTGCGCGCTAGGTAATTTTTGGTAAATGTAGACAGTTTTGGTCAGTGCGCAAAACGGTCACAATTTTGCCGGTTGTGCGGGCTGGATAATTTTGGGTAAATGTTGACTTTGTTGCCCAGCGCGTAAAATCGGTCACAATTTTGACGGGTTTTTGTGCGCTAGGTAATTTTGGATAAATGTAGACAGTTTTTCCCAGCGTGCAAAACGGTCACATTTTTGTCGGTTGTACGCACTGGGTAATTTTTTGTAAATGTAGACAGTTTTGCTCAGAGCCTGTCACAATTTTGCCGGTTGTACGTGTTGGGTAATTTTTGGAAAATGTAGACAGTTCTACTCAGTTTACAAAACGGTCACAAGTTTGCCGGTTGTGCGCCTTGGGTAATTTAGGGCAAATGTAGGATGTTATGTGCAGCGCGCAAAATGGTCACAATTTTGTCCGGTTTGTGCGCTGGTAATTTTGGGTAAATGTTGACAGTTTTGCCCAGCGCGCAAAACAGTCACAATTTTGCCGGCTATGCACGTTGATTAATTTTGGTTAAATGTAGACATTTTTTATCAGCGCGCAAAACAGTCACAATTTGCCGGTTGTGAGTGATGTGTAATTTTGGGTAACTGTAGACGTATTTGGTCAGCGTGCAAAACGGTCGCAATTTTGTCGGATGTGCACGCTGGTAATTTTGGATAAATGTAGACAGTTTTGCACAGAGCGCAAAATGGTCACACTTTTGCCGGCTTTGCGTGCTGAGTAATTTTGGTTAAATGTAGACATTTTTGCACCGCGCGCAAAATGGTCACAATTTTGCCGGCTCGGTGCGCTGAGTCACTTTGGGTAAATGTAGACATATTTGGTCAGCGCGCAAAACGGTCACAATTTTGCCGGTTGTGCGCACTGGGTCACTTTGGGTAAATAGAGAAATTATTTGCGTAGCGCGTAAAACAGTCACAATTTTGCGGGTTGTGCGCTCTGGGAATTTTGGGTAAATATCGACAGTTTTTTCCAGCGCGCAAAACGGTCACATTTTTTCCGGTTGTGCGCACTGGGTAATTTTGGGAAAATGTAGACAGTTTTGCTTAGAGCGTAAAACTGTCAAAATTTAGCCGGTTGTGCGCGTTGGGTAATTTTTGGAAAATGTAGACATTTTGTCCTGCGCGCAAAACGGTCACAATTTTGCCGGGTGTGTGCGCTGGTAATTTTGGGTAAAATGTAGAAATTTTTGCCCAGCGCGCAAAACGGTCACAATTTTACCAGGTGTGTGCGCTGGTAATTTTGGGTAAATATAGACAGTTTTGCCAAGCGCGTAAAACGGTCACAATTTTGTCGGCTCTATGCGCTGAGTAATTTTGGTTAAATGTAGACATTTTTGCTCAGCGCGCAAAACATTCACAATTTTGCCGATTGTGCGCGAAGAGTCACTTTGGGTAAATGTAGACATATTTGGTTAGCGCGCAAAACGGTCACAATTTTGCAGGTTGTGCGCGCTGGGTCACTTTGGGTAAATGTAGATATAATTTACGAAGCGCGCAAAACGGTCACAATTTTGCGGGTTGTGCGTGCTAGGTAATTTTACGTAAATGTAGACAGTTTTTCCCAGCGCGTAAAACGGTCACTTTTTGCTGGTTGTGCTCACTGGGTAATTTAGGGTAAATGTAGACAGTTTTGCTTAGAGATTAAAACTGTCACAACTTTGCCGGTTGTGCGCGTTGGATAATTTTTAGAAAATGTAGACAACTTTACTCATCGCGCAAAACGGTCACAATTTTGCCGGTTGTGCGCGTTGGGTAATTTTGGGCAAATGTAGGCTGTTTTGTGCAGCGCACAAAACGGTCAAAATTTTGCCGGG
>CM061140.1:65391386-65430802 GCA_030789695.1 Scilla litardierei
ATCTCAGGTATCTAGAACCTAAGGTACTCCATCAACGACCTAGTTCCCCCATTTCATTTCCTTCCTCCCCCGCTCGCGCCGTGAGACGCCGTTCCGATCTCCTCACGAGTCGAACCGTCTCCGCTGGGCCCCCTCTTTCAGATCTCTGTCTGACTTAGGCATCGGAGGGGATTTGTCCGGAACCAAGGTCCGGCCCCCTGACGAGCGTTCTCGTCTACGCAGGAGGGCATCAGATCAACGGGCCGAGGCTTCCCCTCCGCCCCTCGCCGACCACGCAACCAGCTGGACGATTGAGGCTTCCCCTCGTCGTCCGACTGCCGAGGCCGAGCGCAACCTACCGAGGCCGAGCATCTCGACCCGGGCCGAGGCTTCCCCTCGCCCTTTGCCGAACACGCATCCAGCTGGACGACTGAGACTACCCCTCGTCGTCCTACCTCCGAGGCCGTGCTCGTCTGTCCGAGGCCGAGCGTCTCAACCAGGGCCGAGGCTTCCCCTCGCCCCATCTGCACCGACTCGAAGCCCCCGAGGGACCCAAGCGGGCCCCTTGACCACGTTGACCGGGTTCTCCACGGTCAACGCTTTGTAGTGAGAAAACACTCTGAAACATCTGGCGCCGTCTGTGGGAACCGAAAACCGACCCACGAAGAAGCAAACCACACCAACAATGGCACGGGCCAGCAATGGAAGGAAGCGCATGCCCCCCATCCCAGAGGAGGGGAATGGCGCATCCAACGGCAACCCCGAAGACACGACCGTCGGCGATCACTCCGCCCCCTCAACCGCAGAGACCGGCGGCTCAGAACTGGCCACACAGGGACAGCTCCGTGCCCTGGCTCAGGAGACCAACACGAGCCTCCAGACGTTGGTCGCGACGGTACAGCAGCTCGTCGGCCCTGCACCATCCAACGGAGGCACGGTGGGCGATGGCCATCGATGGGCGGGGGTCCCCCGCTCTTGCGATCCGCCGTGGTCGACGACCACGGGACCAAAAAACCGAACGCGGATCATCGGTTCACACTCTCTGACTCCCGTCAGGCGAGATCACGCGCCCCCTCCCCTTATCGTGAAAGGAGCCGAAGAGACACCGAAGGGACAGAGGGCGAATCGATGACTGCGTCGTCTCGTTGGTCACGATCGTCCCGCCGCAGGAGAAGCGAACGACACCACTCGAGAGACCGATCACGGCGGAGCAGGAGCTCCCGCCGGAGGAGCCGGGAGCGCCGGGTCAGCCCGACCCCCAGCGTGGCGAGGGCCGCGGAGCCAGCCCCGCCGGCGCCTGTGCACCCTCCACCACCGAACGAGCCAGAGACAGGCGACTATCGAATCCCCAGAGGCATCCACGGAGACCGGTGCCCCCTATCACGGAGAATAACCGACGCACGGGTCCCCTCTCGATTCAGGATCCCGGCGTTGGGGAAGTACGACGGGATAGGGGACCCGGGGCACCACGTAATGGACTACGAGGGGGACATGTCCTTCCAAGGAGCTGACGATGACCTGCTCTGCCGAGGCTTCTATTCCACTCTCAGGGGAGCGGCGAGGACCTGGTACCGCAGCCTGCCCAGCCGCTCCATCGACAGCTTTGAGGAACTCACCCAGTTGTTCTGCAAGCAGTTCATGGCAGGAAGGCAGATCAAACCTGATGCTGAACATCTGTTCAACATAGTGCAAGGCCCGGCTGAGCCGCTCCGACAGTTCATGCGCCGCTTCAATGCGGAGAGGCTGAACGTGAACAGCCCCCCCGACCTGGTGGTCCAAACGGCCCTTAAGAAAGGGCTTCGCCACAGAGGCCTCAAGAAGTCCCTGCACAACGATCCCCCGAAGGACCTCCCCGGGATCATGGCAAGGGCCGAGCGCTTCATGTTGACCGAAGAGGCCTTGGCCGTGGATGCAGGAAAAGCCACTCGAGGGTCCAAGCGCGGCGACAACGGACGAGGCAGCCCCGAAGGATATCGGACCGAGAAAAGGCCGAGAAACAGGCAGCGCGGAGAAGGTACGAGAGACGCCACCCCAGACGCCGTCCTCGCCCAAGTACAGAAGGAAGAACGCACCGATCACCCCCCACCGAGGGCGAAAAGAGGTGGGAAGAAGGAGAAATACTGCAAGTACCACAAAGACGACGGCCACGACACTGAGGATTGCTGGCATTTGAAGAAGGACATTGAGAAGCTGATGAGCCGGGGGCACGCCAGGAGCTTAGCCGATGAGCCGGCCCACGGGGAAGGGACTTCCATGCAGCCGGACAAGGGGAAGAAGATCAACACCGTCCATGGACCCCTCCGCATCATAGAGTGAGCGGGCGAGCTCTCTCCCCCAGTCGTAGCCTGGTCCGAGGGGATTATCTAGGTTTACGTCCCTCTGTCCAGCTTTATTCCCTATTTCCTTTCCTCCAAATGTACCAGTCCGACAGGACCCTTGAGAGTACAATTGCATTCCCTTTTTGTCTTTTCTTAAATCCCCGACGGAATTGACATTTCACTAATAGTGCAAAAGAATGAAGATCACCGCCTCACTGGAGGAGGAAGAAAAGCTTTGCCCTCGTCGACCGAATCCTGCGCTCATAAGTCTGGGGGCAGTTCCCCCAGCAGGCACGGACGCCGATCGGTCCTAAGCCGGGGAGCTTTGCCCTCGCCGACCAGTTCTCGCGCTCCGGTCCTAAGCCAAGGAGCTTCACCCTCGCCGACCGACTCCAACGCTCGTAAGTCTGGGGGCAGTTCCCCCAGCAGGCGCGGACGCCGACCGGTCCTAAGCCGAGGAGCTTTGCCCTCGCCGACCGACTCCCGCGCTCATAAGTCTGGGGGCAGTTCCCCCAGCAGGCACGGGCGCCGACTGGTCCTAAGCCGAGGAGCTTTGCCCTCGCCGACCGACTACTGCGCTCGTAAGTCTGGGGGCAGTTCCCCCAGCAGGCACGGACGCCGACCGGTCCTAAGCCGAGGAGCTTCGCCCTTGCCGACCGACTCCTGCGCTCATAAGTCTGGGGGAAATTCCCCCAAGACACGGACGCCAGCCGGTCCTAAGCCGAGGAGCTTATACCCTCGCCGACCGACTCCTGCGCTCATAGGTCTGGGGAGAATCCCCCCGGCCAGCGCGAACGTCATCCAGTCCTAGGCCAAGAACAAGGCGGCAACACAAAATACACGAGAAGTCTGAGTAAGTCAATTTCGTTTATAACAGTTAACCAGGGTACAAAAATGTGTCTTATTTACAGGGAATCGAGGCGAAGAGACCTCTCTACAAATAATCCACTCACGACGAATGACAAAGTTCATCACCTACAGAAGCTAGGACGACACCGACAGAACAAAATTGGTTGACAAAAGACCCAAAGTAGATAGCCCAAGTTAGCAGCCATGCAACCAGCAATTATTGGCCCCGGAGCCGATAGCGAAGCCAAAGGAGATGGCGGGGCCCATTTCAAGTAGACTGGCCCAAAGCGAAGCGGATGCTTAAAAATTTGAGGATAAGGCCAGGAGAGACGGCTTAGGGAGCCCGGGCTCGGGAGGACACATCCTCAGGCACTTCGCCCTGCTCGGAGCGAGGGGGATCGACCGGCGGAGGGGCTTGCCGAACACGCTCCGCACACTCCCGGAAGGAAGACTGGACGACTTCGACGATCCGGGGGGCGATGAGGTCTTCATACGCACCGAAGGCCTCCCTGAGAACCTCGAAGATCCTCTTCCCCAGGGTCTCGACGACGCCCCTCTCCACCTCCTCTGCAAGCCGCGTCACCTGACGCCGATCCGACAGTTCCCTCTGAAGCTCCTCCCTCTCCCGGCGGAACGACTCCGCCGCTTCGTCAGCCGACTGATGGGCGTCCTCCAGCTTTACCTGGAGGTCACCCACTCGTCCCTCCAACTCGGCCACGCGGAGCTTGAGACACCGAGACTCCATCTGGGCCTCTATCATAGCCACCTCCGCCGCCCCGGCCCGCTCCTGGGCCCTCATGGAGGACTCCTCCAGCTCCCTCAGGCGGACGGCTCGACACTGCAATTCCACAGCAAGCGCCGAACCCTGGAAAGACGAGACATGGGCTAAGAAGAGGGTAAAGGGAAGGAGAGGATAGCGAGATAACCGAACCTGTTGAAGGATCCAGACCAAGGAATCCAACATCTTGTCGGCAGGGATCTTCTTGAGGAGGCTGCGGTCCCGGGGAGGGACGGAGACCTCGGCAACCTGCTGGGCCAAGTCCCGGTCAACAAACATTGAACTCCCAGGGACGACAAGGGAAGCCATATTGCTCGCCAACAAGGCCCCGATCCCCAGTGATACGGGCGAGGACGCTGCAAGGGGGGTGGTCGACACAGCTACCGAAGGGTCCCCGGTGGTCGCCGCAGGAAGCGCGGAACCCGCCGGACTGGAGGGATCCGCGTCATCCTTCCTCTTCTTCCCACCGTGGGGCTCCGAAGGCGCCGGAGGGGAGCGCTTCCGCCTCGCACCATCCCCACCCTCGGGAACCCGAGGGGGCACGCCAGGGGCAGAAGGAACTGCACCGGACCCGTCATTACCCCCTGCCTCTTGGGCTGACGGGGCGGGTCCGGCCCTTGTGACCACCCCGGGAAGGGGATCACCAGAAGAAGAGGTGGGAGGCGCGGCCACCACCTTACCCACGGAAGGCTCGGCTCGGCGCACTTCCTCCTCAACGGTCCGCCGAGGCGCCCTTCCAGAGGAACTACCTCGGCTCCGAGCGGCTCCACGACGGATCAGCTCATCGACGTCACGGACGAACTCGCGGCCTGCCATCCCTGCAAAGGAGACCGAAATCAGGATGAGTCATAGGGCGATCCGAGGATGAAAAAGCGACCTACCCGGAGACCACAAGACTGCCTTCAGGAGTAGGTCGTCCAACAAAGACCAGATGGACTTCGATTCCAAAGGAAGAGCCAACAGCAGCGCGGCGGCTGCCCGGTCGACGTCTGAGAGAGCTAGCGACGGGCGAGGCTGGACAGAACCGCCCCAACTTGTCAAAATCTGGGCATCCCCCAGGAAAACCACAAAGACGTAATCTGAACTCCAATCCCCCTATCAGCGGGGCAGCCCGATCAGGCATTCCCTCCTCAAGCGGGCTCGGAGCTGCAGCCATAACCCCGGGCCGACCGTCTGGATCTGGTAAAAATGGAAGAGAAGGGGGAGAGACGGCTCCAGGCCGCGGGTGCAGCAGAGCGTGGCGAAGCCCGTCAGTACCGCAATCGAGCAAGGGGTAAACTGGCAAAGCGGCACCATGAGATACTCCATGACCTGGATAAGGAAGGGATTGAGCGGGAAACGAAGACCCAGGTGAAACATTTCGACGTAGACGCTGACTTCATTGCTCCTCGGAAGGCAAATCCGCTCGTCGACGAATAGAACTCGGACATCGTACGGGAAGCAGAGATACCTTTCCTGGATCTCCGTGACCACCGAAGGAACGGTCCTCGACGGCGTACGGAGGATGACCGGGGGCACGTTAAGACGCACGGCAGCCGACGCCACGTCATCGCAGGCGTAGTCTGGGAATAGCTTCCCCTTCCCCTTATCTTGGAGGGGACGACTCCCGGAAGAGGAACCTGATCCCACTAGCCGGGGCCTGCCCCGCCTGGACTCTGGAGAATCCCTCGCCCCTCGGCCAGAACCGCCTATCCTCAGAGCAGCCATAATACGAGAGCGAGAAAGAAATTACCTTTTAACTAGTTTGAAGGAGGCGAAGAAGCGAAGGCGACGGGAGACTCCGAGTTGTAGAAAGCCTAGAGCAATGGGAAGAGCAAGAAAGGAGAGGAGATCAACGCAGCTGGGGATCTTATATATCGGACGCAGGGACGAATTCGAAGCGCCTGACAATAACGCATGGCAGGACTCGAAGAACCGGCGGCATTTCGAAATCGGCGCCAGGGGAAGTCCAATCGGTCCGCCTCATCATGACCTACATTTATGACCACACCTCGATTAAAGCACCACTCGGAATCCCAGGAGGCACAGCGGCCGAACCGAGCAAGCCAAGGCCGATCGACCCCACCAAGGGCGGCTCACGAACCCCTCGGCTTCTCGACTTAAGACGACCCCACGAGCGATGGGGATAAGCTTGCAGCTACACGTGGCAGCATCAGAAGACCGACGGCGCTTCGGAGCCCGCGCCTTAAAAGTATCGAACGAACCAACTCATGATGACGACTAATAAATGAGTCGACATCGATTGGCGAGCCTGTCAAAGTCGGCGGAAGTCACATCGGCCGAGCCGAACCGGCCGAGGCCGATCGACCCGACCGATGGGGGCAATTGTTACGCCTATTTGGCCGAGGCCCGAAAGACACGAGCCCAAAAACCCGACCTCCGGTCAAGAGCCCATCTGAGCACTCAGGCCCACTCGATAAGACCCTATCGGGGACTCCCCCGAATGTAGATCCGACCCGACCCCGGTAACATACGGGTCACTCACCCACTCCTGCGATAACCGCTCCCTCGATCCCACTACCACTTAATGGCAGTTATGGGGGGAGGCTGGCGTGGCGCAGGGAGCGGCGGCAGGGGGCGGATTGAGGGGGCACGATTGGGGGCGGACGAGCGACGTGGGTCGGGGGCAATCACGGCGGAGGTCTATAAAGGGGCTAGGAGAACGACATGACAAGGGACCGCATCTCAGGTATCTAGAACCTAAGGTACTCCATCAACGACCTAGTTCCCCCATTTCATTTCCTTCCTCCCCCGCTCGCGCCGTGAGACGCCGTTCCGATCTCCTCACGAGTCGAACCGTCTCCGCCAGGCCCCCTCTTTCAGATCTCTGTCTGACTTAGGCATCGGAGGGGATTTGGCCGGAACCAAGGTCCGGCCCCCTGACGAGCGTTCTCGTCTACGCAGGAGGGCATCAGATCAACGGGCCGAGGCTTCCCCTCCGCCCCTCGCCGACCACGCAACCAGCTGGACGATTGAGGCTTCCCCTCGTCGTCCGACCGCCGAGGCCGAGCGCAACCTACCGAGGCCGAGCATCTCGACCCGGGCTGAGGCTTCCCCTCGCCCTTCGCCGAACACGCATCCAGCTGGACGACTGAGGCTACCCCTCGTCGTCCTACCTCCAAGGCCGTGCTCGTCTGTCCGAGGCCGAGCGTCTCAACCAGGGCCGAGGCTTCCCCTCGCCCCATCTGCACCGACTCGAAGCCCCCGAGGGACCCAAGCGGGCCCCTTGACCACGTTGACCGGGTTCTCCACGGTCAACGCTTTGTAGTGAGAAAACACTCTGAAACAAGTATCAACCATACATAGATTTCTGAATCCGCATATAGCCAAATACAGGTGCGCACATACACACAAGATTTTTATACTAATGGTAGATTGCACACAACATGCTTATATATACGTACTAGGGCCCATGCACCATGAACATACTTTAGTAGGTATGGGTACACACACCCATTCACACCTATCGTACATATCCTGCTATCACGTACACGTACATGCAAGCTACCCAACTATACCAATATATAGTCGATAGCTACTCATACCATTATATACATAACATTCAATATATATATTCACACTTTTTACTAGCATACTAGTATACACATAAATAAGTGTATTTTATCATTCATACTCATTTGGTAGATAGTCGCACCCCATATACGTACGCATTTATATACTGATACTCACCCATCAGAATAGGGATCATTCACATACATACACATATAACCACTCATATGACAGATATCAATACACATTCAATAATAGCAGCACATTTACACAATCACATCACGCTTGCTACAATACACATACATACATACAAGTATGTCATATACCAATACACAATCCCTCCTCATGTCGCTATATATGGAAGGGTGCACGCACTACACATGCATCCAAAGGGTCCTAACACCATTCTACGGGGTAACGTATACACACATTTATACATATACCATAACTCCACTTAACCGTGCAAACCCTTAGCCATCCCACTTATACATGCACTTTATAACCTCAATTTCTTATACTCGTCATACATATATCCCTATCCCATTATAAGCATAGTATAGGGCTAAGGGTCCAAACTTAGGGTGAACGAGTCTAAAGCGCCCCTACCCATCATAGGATAAGTCTACTACAAACATCCCAGGGCATTACTCATACTACATGTACGCCAATTATTCATCTATATTGCTACATACACACCATATATGGCCATAGCACATTACCTATCTTCACGCAATAATACAACCCACGACCATATACTCAAGTAAAACAATATACCAATTCCTATAGGTACATAGGCAGCACATACATATATTCTCAGTTATTTACACTTTTTAACACATTAGGAATTTATACCCTAGTAGTGCAACACTAGCGATATATATGCACTAACTTTCCACATATATATCTATACCCTCTACCCATACAAGCTCACATATACCCACACATATACACTTTCTCCCATATGTCCTATATAACATGGACATTCTACTATTCTATCCATACAGGGATAGATGTACACACATCGGTGCATTCCCCATATGAAACACAACTGTAAATTAATAGATAGTAAACTGCATATGTGCACTCACATCACAAACGTACACCTCCTCGCCTCAGTCCCTACAACATATACTATCCCCACTAGCTGATATGTACTCACCAGTACACATCCACTAATAAACATACACTTATCACCTATATCTCTGAGTCACACAAGTATAACACGTACCTACTCATATACCCGTATCAGGTATCTATATAGAGACAATATATGTATACGCTCTAGTATTTACCCACCTAATATAAACGCCCACAGGTATCCATATACCACTATAACCATTCAGGATACATGTAACTTTCATGCCAATATACAAGTATACGCAACTTGTATAACTCAAATCTCTAAGCACAACAATGCACTTATACACACTGGTTCACACCGTTACATATACACGCGCATACCTACAATATACATGTATGGTATAATATACAGCAGAAAGTTTATCCCTTGACTCCCTAAACTAGGGGTTTAAGGGTGGATCACTTAGAATTCTAAGGTCACTAAGGCCGCTACCCACCTTAGGGCTAACCTATCCCAATCACTTACTGAAGCATTACAAGTACTATCCTTACGCACGTCACAGTGCGGTGACCTGCACGGGCCGCCAAAAACTGTCAACGCCCCGTTCCCCAGAATACCCGATACTTAAATTTTTTTTCCCAAGTATTCTGAAGAGTGAGGGTGATGAGAGATGAAAAGAAAGAGTAAGGAAAAACTGAACAAGCAGGCTACTGCGCACATGCTGGAATAGTACAGGTGAAGCTTCACAGAAACATCAGAACAATCTCATGAATAACATAGATCAACAACCACATATCATATATATATATATATATATATATATATATATATATATATATATATATATATATACATATATACATATATACATATATATTTATACATATATACATATATACATATATACATATATACATATATATATATATATCAACTTCCATTAGTATACATACTCAAAGTACACCACCACATATACGTACACATCCCTCTCCATCTCCCAACACAACCATGTCACACCACAACTACAGCTCACACCGGGTATTAACCCTGAAACCCAACTCCAAGTCACCACCATCCATACTGTCACTGCTACCTGAAAAATAGGGAGGAGCACGTCAATGCGTGCCCCAGTAGGAACCAACTTGGATTTGGAACTCCATTTTAAGGTTATCAATTCACAAGGCAAGCCAAGCGAAATAGAGTATGTATACAAATTAAATGGTTAAATAAGGGAATCATACCTGCGGTCCAGTGTAGAGCCGCTGCAAGAAAAGGGTTAGCACGAATAATAATAATAATAACAATAATAATAACACGAGTACTCAAGCAGCCAATATCAAATAAGATAAGTGCAAGTGCCTGAGGCATGACACAGAGCCACAAAGTACGGGCAAAGGGGAGGGGAAGTGCTGCCAGCAGTAGAAGTAACACACAAATCTTATTTTATTATTTCATAATTAAGTTAATTGGAACTTGGGTAAACTGTGTGATACCAGGACCTGGACTTCACCCCAAATTTGGGGTGAATATAGCACACGGCGCAGTGGACACAGGCACTGTACGACATCGGGCCTCTCATCTCCCCCGTCCCTGGCAGGAGTGAGGCTCTCCCACAATAACACAACCTCCGTATGTCCCCTCCACTCCCGGTAAAGGCGAGTGGGTATAAATATCACATATCACATAATCATTTCCCCCAACTTCTCAGTCCAGGCCTCATATCCACAATTTACTCAAATCCCACCTAAAACCCGGGTTCTACTACTCACCCTCATTAGAGAGGACTGAGATTTATTCAATTTTATTAGTTAACATCATAAGTGACACGTTAGGGGTCTTGATGGCATGGGTAAGCATACCTCACATCAGCTGTCCATCATCAAACATGAGGTCATGCACTCACGTGACATGCCCTCAATCACAACACATCGTTCACTCCTAATTTCAATGTATCCATGCCATTCAAGCCTCTAACTTTACCAATTATCAGTGTGGCATAAGGCCAACTACTGAAAGTTGCCTTCAGTGAGGCATTTCATCAAACACGTGATGGGCGACATTCATATCAGAGCAACACAATAACATTTACATGTGCCAATGGCATGAATATTCATTTCATCATACAACCATATTAAGCAAGTATAATGATTGCCAATTAACCACATTTAACGAATAAGATAGCACTTAGTGTATTCAGCTTGATGAAATTGCAAGAACAACCATGAATATCAACATATTTCATCCATTTATCTTGAGAATTTAACAAAACTTTGTAAATTCAAGTTGAAGATAAAGCAGTTATGGATCTACAGAAAAAATTTCATCCAAAAATATGAACTATATGATTTATGGTGAATTAAGTGATGAAGTGTGTCAATTCTGTTTTTCAGACAGATTTTAGTGTCTGTGTTCAAAGCCAATTTTGCGCATGTTCTAGCCAGAATTTCAACATTAGGGCATCTGATGAACTTTGAGAAAAACTTGTTAGCTTTCCTACAAGACCAAAATCATAAAAGTCCAAGATGTGTGCGGCTCTGTAGGACAATTATACTAAACTGTGTCAACACAGAAATTCAAGCAGACATGTTGTAAAGGTGGATTTATTACTCCTAATTCTTGAATTGCAACTATATCAAATTTTATATGATTTTGGGGTAGAACTTCAAGATCTACATGCTCATATTTTTTTCGAAACATGATTCGAGCTACAGTAATCAGGAACAAGGCAAAATCAGACATCAAAGTTTCTGAAATTTTAAAGGAGATGTCTTTGCTAAGAATTTCAAAGAGAAAATTGTGAAATTGAGCAATATCATGTAAAAATTGTTTTTATTCATCAAATATTAGATCAAACATGCTATAAAAACAAATTAGAAAAATTTTAATTGATTGGAATTCCAATCCCAAGGGATTCCTACCTCAAATCTCAAATTCTCATTCTCTTTCCTTTTCTTTCTTCTCCATCTTCTTCTCTCTTGAAGTAAGCTTGAACCCCTTCCTTTTGGAACTAGGAATTAGGGTTTTTGGGTTGAAGAAAGAGGGGGAAATGGAGCTAGGGTGGCCGGCCATGTTTAGGGGGGTGGAGGAGAGAAGGAGAAAAGAGAAGAAGAAATTAGAAAATGAAAGAAGAAAGTGGAAAGGGGGGGGGGGGGTGGTAATTAATTATTAAGGGTGGTTTCTTCTCATGCAAGAATGGAATATTCCAAGGGAATATTCCATGAGGCAATGACTAAAATACCTCTTCATCTTCCAAGTATTTACAAGTTTTCCATTACTTTAAGTACCGACCACTATAGGATGTACGCACAGCAGTTTTAGTCAAAAAGACCGTTTTGCCCATGGCCTTTCTAAAAATTTACGGGGGTTGCCATTGACCCCTAACCCCTTTCACACTAGCATGGCTCTTCTTACACACATCCACGGATATCCATGTATGCGTTCATGCTTCACACACACATGTCTAACACATTCCTATTGTTTTGCACTTACGGCGTCTTTCACACTTCTTCCGCACTCTTTCTTGCTTTCTAGTCATTAAACACATGTTACGGCCTAATCCCCCCTTGCAATACATCACATACATCAATATCTACGCTAATTTCATGCCCACGTATGCATTGTAGGTAGAAATTTCACGTGTGTACAGTAGAATACACGTATAGTGCAATATAGGGCATGACACGGTCGGAGGAGCGGTCTGGATGCTCGAACTCGGACGATTGTAGGGTTCTGCTCGGCTGTGAGGCATCTCGGCTTTACCGACAGCTAGTCTAGACGGTGGATCAATATCCTCGGTGGCTTGGGAGGAGGGCAGGAGCAGACTGGTTTCCTCAGCGGCTCGATAAGGTGGCCTCCCATCAAGATCTCTTCTCTGTAGTCCCAAGCGTGAAGTCCAAGAGGCACGTTTGCCTCCGAATTCGGGGACGGTGCCATCATTATGTTGGTTTCGGAGCTCCTCCACTTGCAGTATCAACTTTGTCAGGCCTTGAGTATGGAGAGCGTGGCTTCGCTCACTCAACGTTGGGGCTCGGTATGGCCAGCGGCCCAGCGTGACCCACAGAAATATCCCAGCATGATGGACATTTTTTGCCGGAGCTTCGTCATAATTTCGAGCATCGGAGCTCGGACAAAAGGGAGAGGAGTTAAGTTCCGCCCGAGAAGGGCCGCAGATCTGAGCTCAGTTCTGACATAGAAGGTGGGGTGATCTCGTTCATTAGCTCGAGCATCGGAGCTTGAAACCGAGCTTCGACAGGAGAGTCTTTGACAGTAGGCCTCAGCTCGATAGTTAAGTTGGCGACAGTGGTTTGGATGCTCACCATGAAAAGGGACTCTGGTGGATGTCCCTAGCTCGAGAGACGAGGCTCGGACGACTGATCTCCAACCAGAGGAGAGCGATCGATTGTTCGCTCTGTCACGAGGGCAGGAGAAGCGGTTTCCGACCAAAGTAGGGGTCGGTTGATCGAACTCCAACCAAAGGGTGGTCGAAGAGGTGATGACCGAAGGATCGATCCCAATGAATGCACCACGAGGAGGGTCCCCGAGGAGGGTCGGATGACCAATCTCTGACCAAAGGAAGTTGACAAAAGCTCTGACCAAATGGTCTTCGACCGAAGGAAGACCCCTTCCAGTAAGCATGGTACTCTGACCGAAGGGACTCGATGTCGATCGATCGGTCTCGCACGCCTCTGTTCAATTTTGTAGCAGACTTGATCTCAATGTCGATTGATCCAGCAGGCTCGATCTCGCACGCCCCCGTTCAATCGATCAAACTTCGATCGAAGAAAGGTTGAAAGATTTGTGAACGGAGGAGGGTTGGACTTCTGATCTCCAACTGGAGGGAGAAATCGATCGATCGTCGACTAATGGAAGATGGAAGCTCTGACAGAAGACTCGATGTTGACCGATCGGTCTTGCATGCCTTTGCTCGATCTGTGTGACCTGAGCTCCGATGGCGACGAGCTTGATTCCATCTCCTGAGGCGGCCAAGCTCGGTGCCCCCATCGGTCCCAAACCCACGGCCTCCAGTGGATCTCGACCTGTGGCTCTTGGGTTTTGTGCGGATTGTGCTTCAATTCGAGAGCTTTGATCGGAGAAGATGAAGTTGGGATCCTTCGTTTGGAGCTTGGGTTCGAGCTCTGGGCAGTGATCTAGAGCGTTTGGATCTTCGTCAGCCACAACAATCCCTCGCTCTAGCCATCGCTGCTCGGGTGAGGGGATAGCCGCGGTCGATAGGGCGACAAAAGGTGGTGGAGGCGGTGATCTGGGTCGGAGGTGAGGAGTTTGCATCTGCCGTTGCTCTTCCTAGTGGTTAGATGACCACGACCGTCAGGAACGGCAGCGATGGGAACTTCGTTCTCCATAGGCCATCAGTTGTACTTGTTCTTCGTCCAAGGTGTCGACAAGCGGATCTTCGTTCTCCACAGGCCGTCAGATGCTTCGTTCTCCTTACGCCTATTCGTCGGATCTTGATTCATCGCTCACAGCAATCGAGTTAGGGCGGTTGTCGTAACCAGGACTTCAGAACTACTTCGCCTGCGACCTCACAGCAATCGACTTGCCGTGAAGACAAGGATCCACCGACGGCGGCGGCGGCGGCGGCTTGACGAGGTTGCGCTTGTGGATCGACCTTCGTTGGATCGAGCTTGGGTTAATGACGAGTCTGACAACATCATCAAAGAAGATGGTAGCTCCATCAGAGTAGTTCTGAGCTCCGGGGAACTCAAAGGTGGTCGAGCTCTGGTAGGGAGGAGCTCAGCTTCTCTCTGACATGGCCGGGAGATCCAGACCAGGGCTGGATGAAGATTGGCAATCCTTGATCTAGCTGGGACCCACTTGGTTCTGAAATTGTTCATTTCTGGGGAGAGGGCCTGCTCAACCCTCAAAGCTGTGAAGTTGATCAGAGAAGGTACTGATCATCCAAATGTTAGAGGAATTACGGCCAAGCATAACTTGTCTTCTCGGCTTTTGGAAGTGAAAACCCGTGCGCAAGTCTTTCCCAAGACCGGTGGCACAAAGCTTGAATTGAGGATTAAACCCCAAAAATGACGATGACGGAGCTCCTTCGATCACCGTGAATGCTTTTAGGATGTGGAGGAAGAGGGTTGGTAGAACTCAAATTCGTTAATGAGTATGATCATGCTTGTCTTTTGATGTGTCTTGATTGACAGAACGTGTTAGTGCCAATGTGGTTGATGACATGGATGTTAACTCGTTCCCATAGACGGCGCCAAATGTTTACGGGTGAATTTTCCCCGCAAATCGATATAGTATGGAGGGTGCAGGGTCAACGCAGTCAAAGGGGACACGCGGGACCCCCATGTTGTCGTGGCTGTCACGTGAGACGGAGATGACCCGTGGGGCCGGTCGATGGCGCGTTCGCTTGAGCAGGAAGGCGCGACTCCGTTCTTCGGCAGGCCGAGGGGTAGCCTCGGCGAGATGACAACCTCCGGGATCGGTTGAAGGCGGGATCACTCGGTGAGGGACGTGTGGATGTTCGCGTTGGCCCATCGAAGGGTAGCCTCGGTAGAGCGATGGCCTCCTGGTGGTGGAGATGAGCTGACTCGAGGACGGGGGCACTCGGCTTCAGTTGGGAGGACGCTAAGGGGTAGCCTCGGCGTCGCTGGATCTCCTGGACTTGAATAGACGAGAGAGCTCGTTAGGGGGGTCGGACCTTGGTTCCGACCGATTCCCCTCCGATGCTAAAGTCAGATTGGGTCTGATAGATGCTCGACGGGATCGGACTTGGTTCGCGGAGAGACCAAGTCCTGATCCTCGGACCGAGCTATGGAGGAGAAATATTCAAGGTGGAAGAAGGTGTCAAATGTGGTATGTGATACCTCTGTTGTTGATCGTGAAGATTCGGTCTCCTTCGATGACGCCACGCCCTCTCCTCATATAGGCACATCCTACTCATAATGTGCCATGATGTGGTATCATGGCCGCCATTCATGGGGACGTGCAAATGGGGAAGTGGTGACCCCCTAATTACGCCCGCTTGATGATGTGATGAATGCCATGAGTGATTGCCATAATTGGCGGGCCGTAATGGCTTGTTGCCATAATTGGCTGACCATGATGGCGGGAGTAATAACCATGAAGTCGGGCCATGATTGCTGGAGAGTGATGGCCATTAAGCTGTGCCATAATTGGTGGAGAGTGATGGCCATTAAGCTGGGCCATAATTTCCTCCACTAAGGAAGTGGGCGGTCTTCTGGGCCTTCGGCTTGGGTGGAGAAGTACGACCCGCCGGTGAGATCCTTGGGCCGGAGCCCAAGGCCGTACTAGGCCGGTTGACTGGTCGTAGTTGACTTGGCTCTTCCGGGCCCAGTCAAAATAGTCCTATCAGCATGAAAAGTGGATTGGATGATTAAAGATGGTGACTGAAACTCCTAGAAGAATTCAAGCTCATACATTGGATAGAAGAGAGAGTTCTACAAAATGTAATCTTTTTGTTCTCTTCTAGAATGTAGCTAAGAAGTAGAACTATGTTGGAGCACACACACATCTTCATTTCTGTCCTAGGAAATCATTAGATCACATTTCCTTAGACTCCAATTCACATTTCTCAAGCATGTGCATTTTGGGATTTCAACAGGCAACTGCTGAACGATTTACAGTCGCCTGTCTCAAAACAGTCGACTGTGATTTGTTCTACAGTCGTCTGTTATGCACATACTTAATCAATTGATTTTTGGGCTTTTTAGCTTTAACTCCTTCAGGCAACTGATGTATAAAATACAGGTGCATGTCCATGCTACAGTCGCATGTGATTTGTTAAATTGTCGTCTGTCGCTCTTCAGCCCAAAGGTTACTTTCTTTTTCATCTGGCTAGTCGACTGATGTTGAATTGACAGTTGACTGATGTTGAATTAACAGTTGCATGTCCAAGGCACAATCGACTGTCAATGCTTCAATAGTCATATGCCTATGATTCCTCTGCAGACTCTGCTCTCTGGAAAGTTTCAAGTTTTAGTGACAGTCGACTGATGTTGGTTTCACAGTCGCCTGCCCATGGCACATGCGCCTGTGTGTTCCACATCAGTCGCATGTCATGTCTTCCCAAAACTTTTTGAGGTTTCTCAGCTTATCCATATTGCGGCCAGTCGCCTATAGAAGGATTTATAGTCGCCTGTTAGTTTTACAGGCGCATGTCTTCTCTTCATCAGTCGACTGTCCTACGTGGTAAGTTACCGTTTGAATTCTCACCTACCCGCTGACACAGTGCAGCAGTCGACTGTGTTTTCTACAACAGTCGACTGTCGACTGTGTAAATTGTATCTGCTGGCTTTTCTCCACCGATTTCAAACGGGTTTTTGGGATTCTGTTTGAGGGTTTTGGGGAACCTATAAAGAGAGCTTCTATTGTTCCATTGGGGAGTTACTCATCTTCTTGATCAACTCTTGAAAAACCATATCTGTCATCTTCAAGTTTTTCAAAGCTCTCAAATCCAAAAGCCCAATAATTCCAATCTTATTCTCTCTTGCTCTCCAACCTAGAATCAAAGTGATATCCTCTAGGCAATTGGCTGTGACAAGAGAAAAAGGCTTTTCTCTCTTTCAAAAGAGACCTCGACACATAACAACTTGCTCCTTCAAGTTATACTTCAAGGCATAGGTGGTTGTAAGTGTTGCTATTTCATTATTCATATCTTTCGATTTTAGTTTAACTCTCGGTTTGTGAGCGTGATTTGCTTGTTTCCAGTTGTGGGAGTCAAGGACATTGATTGTGTTTCAATTTCACTTGTAGGGTTGCTACAAGTGGGTTTAAAGAAACCTCAAGTTAGGGTTCTAACTTGAGTATTCGGTGGTATCCGGGTGGAAGAGATGTAGGATTACCGGAAACAAGTCGGGAGTTGACTTGGGTAATCTGAACCCTTGAAACATCTTTGTGTTAGCATTGTTTTAATTTGGTTTTATTTATATTCCGCATTAATTGTTGGTTAGGAATTTAAATTGGTATAACTATCGTTTAAATTTTATAAACACTATTCAACCCCCTTCTAGTGTTTTCCTCATAGCCAGGGTCCTTACAATTGGTATCAAAGCGTTGGTTTATAGCTATGGTATCCAACAACAACAACGTTCCTCCACCGACCTCATACAACAATCACGACTGTGATGGTGCGTCTACCGTCTTCGAACGACAATTAACGGTTCGTCCTCTGTGCTTCAATGGCACGAATTTCGATTATTGGAAATGCCGGATGGAGACGATTCTTAGGAGTGCTTCTCTTTGGAGAACCCTCTACAAGGAATGCATTGAACCCTCCGAAGAGGATTTTGACAAATGGACTCCCTCGGAAAAGTTCACCGAAGTGAACAATGCCAAGGCACTGAACGCTCTTCATTGTGCATTGGATCCAGATGAGTTCAATAAGATATGCACATGTAAGAGTGCATATCAAATATGGAACCATCTACTCGTTACACACGAGGAAACGAACAAGGTAAAGTTGTCTAAATTATATGTTGCAATATAAAACTTCCATATGTGTCATATGCAGGATAATGAGAGCATTGGAACGATGTACGGACGTTTCACCGACATCACCAATGAACTTGAAACTCTTGCATAAGTCTACACCCAAGAAGAAAAGGTGAGAAAGATAATCATGGGAATGACCTCGAAATGGGAAAGAAGAGCAATCGCCATTGAGGGGGTCAATTACATGAAGAACTATACCGTGGTGAATCTCATCAGTACTCTCTTGTCTTACAAAGTAAGAAGGGAGAACCGACTGAAGCAAAATATCCATGAGCTCAGAAAAATCTGCAAAAATATCCGTTGGAACCGGGAGATCGCCATCTTCAACGAAAAAATAAGATAGACAAAATTAGGCCAAAATATCATATCATTAAATAAAATGATACTTATCTTCCAAAAAGTGGAAAATATCCTGGAGGTTGGAAAAATTCGCAAAAATGTCCGTTGTAATCATGAGATCACCATCTTCAACTGGAATATAAGAGAAGACAAAATTAGGCCAACACATATTATTTAACAAAAAGATCTCCACCTTCAACTGGAAAATAAGAGAAGCCAAGTTTAGGCTATAAAAATCATATCATTTATTAAAAAGATCCATATCTTTCATAAAATGTAGAAAATAGCACCAAGCTTAGAAAATGATATATAAAAATCTTATCAGTTGAAGATGGCGATATCCCGGTTATAACAGACATTTTTATAGACGAAGATGACGATTTCATGTTTCCTAATTTTGTCTTCTTTTATATTTCAGTTGAAGGTGGCGATTTCACGGTTTCAACGGACATTTATTGGCCTAATTTTGTCTTCTCTGATATCATTTAACAAAACGATCCACATTTTTCAGAAAATGTGAAAAATAACCCGAAGCTCAGAAAAATCCGCAAAAATGTACGTTGGAAACGTGAGATCGTCATCTTCATCTGAAAAATAAGAGAAGACAAAATTACGCCATAAAAATCATATCAGTTAATATAAAGATCCATGTCTTACACAAAAGTTAAAAAATAGCCCAGGCTCAGAAAAATACGCAAAAATTTACATTGGAACCGGGAGATCACCATTTTCAACTGAAAAATAAGAGAAGACAAAATTAGGCCACAAAAAGCATATCATTTAATATAAAGATTATTATCTTACAGAAAACATTGAAACTAGCCCGATGCTAAGAAAATTCCGCAAAAATTTCTGTTGGAATTAGGAGATCGCCATATTCGACTTAAAATATGAGAAGATAAACTTAGTCTATAAAAATAATATCAATTAATAAAAAGATCCATTTCTTTAATAAACTGTAGAAAATAGTGTCGAGTTTAGAAAATCTGCAAAAATAGCCATTGGAACTGGTAGAGTGGCATCTTCAACTGAAAAATAAGAGAAGACAAAATAAGACTATAAAAATCATATCACTTAATATAAAGATTCATATCTTATAGAAAATTTAGAAAATAGCCCAAAGCTAAGAAAAATCAGCAAAAATATCCGTTGGAAATGGGAGATCGCCATCTTCAACTGAAAAAAGAAGACAAAATTAGGCCAAAAAATCATATCATTTAATAAAAAGATCCATAACATCCCAAAAATATAGAAAAATAGTCCCAAGCTCAGAAATATCTGCAAAAATAGCCGTTGGAAGCGGGAGATCCCCATCTTCAAGTGAAAAATAAGAGAAGACAAATTTAGGCTACAAAAATCATATCATTTAATAAAAAGAGCCATATCTTCAATAAAATGTAGAAAATAGCACTGAGCTCAGAAAAATCAGCAAAAATGTCCATTAGAACCGGAAGATCGCCATCTTCAACTGAAAAATATGAGAAAACAAAATTAGGCTATAAAAAATCATATCACTTAATCTAAAGATACATATCTTATAGAAAATGTGAAAATAGCCCGTAGCTCAGAAAAATCGGCAAAAATGTCTGTTGGAACTAGGAGATCGCCATCTTCATATGAAACATATGAGAAGATAAATTAGGCCAAAAAATCACATTATTTAATAAAAAATCCAAATCTTTCAAAAAATGTAGAAAATAGCCTATAGGTCAAAAATCCGCATAAATCTCCGTTGGAATCGTGAGAACGACATCTTCAACTGAAAAATAATAGAAGACAACATTAGACCCAAAAATCATATCATTTAATAAAATATCCATGTATTCCATAAAATGAAGAAAAACAGCCCTAAACTAACAAAAATCAATAAAAATGTTCATTGGAATCGGTAGATCGCAATATAACTAAAAAAGACGAGAAGAAAAATGTAGGATATAAAAATAATATCATTTAATAAAAAGTTCATACCTTCCATAAATGTAGAAAATAGCACCGACCTTCAAAAATTCCGCGTAATATTCCGTTGGAACCGATAAATTACCATTTTCAAGTAAAAAAATTAGCGTAGACAAAATTAGGCTATAAAAATCATATAATTTAATATAAAGATTCATATCACCCAGAAAATGTGGAAAATGTCCTGGAACTCAGAAAAATTCGTAAAAATGTTCGTTGGAACCGGGAGATCGTCATCGTCATCTAAAAAATAGAGAAGACAAAATTAGGCCAATAAATAATTTCATTTCATAAAAAGATCCATATCTTCCAGAAAATGTAGAAAAAAGCACAAATCTAAGAAGCAAAAATGTCCATGAGAACCCAGAGATCGCCATATTCAATTGAAAAATATGAGAAGACAAAATTAGGCTACAAAAATCTTGTCATTTAATAAAGAGATCCAAATCTTTAATAAGATGTAGATAATAACGTGGAGCTTAGAAAAATCTGTAAAAATGTCTGTTGGAACTGGGAGATCATCATCTTCAACTAAAAATAAGAGAAGAAAAAATTAGGATATAAAAATCATTTCATGTAATATAAAAATTCTTATCAAAAAAGTGGAAAATAGCGGGAGCTCAGAAAAATCCAAAAAAATGTCTGTTGGAACCGGGAGATCGCCATCTTTAATAAAGAGATCCAAATCTACGGGAATATAATAGAAGACAAAATTAGGCCAAAAAATCATAAAATTTAATAAAAAGATCGACATTTTCAACTGAATAATAAGAGAAGACAAAATTTATGCTATAAAACACATATCAATTAATAAAAAGAGCCATATCTTTCAAAAAATGTTGAAAATAGTACCAATCTCAGAAATGATATATAAAAATCTTATCAGTTGAATATGGCGATATCCCAGTTCCAACGGACATTTTAATAGATGAAGATGGCGATTTCCTGGTTCCAAATTTTGTCTTCTCTTATATTTTAGTTGAAGATGGAGATTCCCCGGTTTCAAAGGACATTTTTGGCCTAATTTTTTCTTCTCTGATATCACTAAACAATAAGATCCATATGTTCGAGAAAATGTGAAAAATAGCTCGGAGCTCAGAAAAATTTGTAAAAATGTCCGTTGAATGTGGGAGATCCCCATCTTCAACCTAAGATAAAACAAAATAAGGCCAAAATATCATATCATTTAATCAAAAGATCGCCATCATCAATTGGAAAATATGAGAACACAAAATTATGCAACAAAAATCATATCAAAAATATAAATATCCTTATATTCTCTAAATTATAATAAACAGTCCTGGCTCAGAAAAATACGCAAAAATTTCTGTTGGAAACAAGAGATCGCCATCTTCAACTAAAAATAAGAGAAGACAAAATTAGGCCATAAAAATCATATCATTTAATATAAAGATCCATATCTTACAAAAAATATAGAAAATAGCCCAGATCTCAGAAAATTCCGCATAAATGTCCATTGAAACCGGGAGATTGTCATCTTCATCTGAAAAATAAGAGAAGACAAAATTAGGCCATAAAAATTATATCATTTAATACAAAGATCCATATCTAATAGAAACTGTAGAAAATAGGACGGAGCTCAGAAAATTCCGTAAAAATTTCTTTTGGAACCAGTAAATCGCCATATTCAAGTAAAAAATAAGAGAAGACAAACTTATTCTATAAAAATCATATCATTTAATAAAAGATCCATATCTTCAATAAACTATAGAAAATAATTTCGTGTTTAGAAAAATTCACAAAAATGGCCTGGAACCAGGATATCGACATCTTCAACTAAAAAAAATAGAGAAGACAAAATTAGGCCTAAAAATCATATCATTTAATAAAAGATCCATATCTTCCAGAAAATGTAAAAATAGCCTCTAGGTCAAACAAATCCGCAAAAATCAACGTTGGAACTGTGAGAACGCCATCTTCAACCGAAAAAAAATAAAAGAAGACAACATTAAGCCAAAAAATATATCATCTAATAAAATGATCCATATATTCCATAAAATAAAGAAAAAAGATCCAAGCTAACAAAAATCAGTAAAAATGTCCACTGGAACCGGTAAATCCTAATATTCAACTGAAAAAGTAATAGAAGAAAAATTTGGGATATAAAAATCATATCATTTAATAAAAAATTCATATCTGCAATAAAATGTAGAAAATAGCACCGAACTTCGAAAAATCTACAAAAATTTTTGTTGGAACCAGGAGATCGCCATCTACAACTGATAAATAAGAGTAGACAAAATTATCATTTAATATAAAGACTCATATCTTACGAAAATGAAGAACATATCCCAGAAATCAGAAAAATCCGTAAAAATGTTCGTCGGACCCGAGAGATCGACATATTCTTCTGAAAAATAGAGAAGACAATATTAGGCCAAAAAATCATATCATTTCATAAAAAGATCCATATTTTTCAGAAAATGTAGAACAATAGACTCAAGCTAAGAAAAACCACAAAAATTTCCTTTGGAATCGAAATATCGTCATTTTCAACGTAAAAAAACAAGAGAAGACAAATATAGACTATAAAAATCATATCATTTTTAAAAATGCATAAAATAGCACCAAGCTCATAAAAATCTGCAAAAATATCCGTTGGAATATGGAGATCGTCATCTTCAACTGAAAAATAAGAGAAGACAAAATTAGGTCAAAATCATATCATTTAATAAAAATATACATATCTTCCAAAAAATTTAGAAAATAGTCTCGAAGTTAGAATAATATGCCAAATGTACGTTAGAAACGGAGATTGCAATCTTCAACTGAAAAATAAAAGAAGACAAATCAGGCCAAAAAATCATATCATTTAATAAAAAGATCCATAACCTTTTGAAAATGTAGAAAAATAGCCTCGAGCTCAGAAACATCCGCAAAATTATCCATTGGAACTGGGAGATCGCCATCTTCATCTAAAAAAATAAGAGATGACAATTAGGTTATAAAAATCATATCATTTAATATAAATATTCATATTATACAAAAAGTATAGAAAATAGCCCGGAGCTCAAAAAAAAATTCATGCAAATGTCCATTGGAACCAAGAGATTGACATCTTCAAATTAAAAAGAGAAGACAGAATTACGCCAAAAAAATATCATTTCATAAAAAGATACATAACTTCCAGAAAATCAAGAAAAATCAGCGAAAATGTCTGTTGAAACCAAGAGATCGCCATCTTCAACTAAAAAATAAGAGAATACAAACGTAGACTATAAAAATCATATTATTTAATAAAATGTTCTATACCTTCCATAAAATGTAGAAAAGCACCGAGCTCAAAAAATACGCAAAAATATCAGTTGGAACCGGAAGATCGCCATCTTCAACTGAAAAATAGGAGAAGAAAACATTAAGCTATAAAAATCATATCATTTAATAAAAAGATCCATAACTTTCCAAATATATATATAATAGCCCGAAGCTCAGAAAAATCCGCAAAACAGTTCGTTTAAATCGGGAGATTGTCATCTCCATCTGAAAATAATAAGAGAAAAACATTTGGTCAAAAATCATATCATTTAATAAAAAGATCCATAACTTCCCGAAAATGTAGAAAATAGCCCCGAGCTCAGAAAAAATCAACAAAAATGTCCATTGGAACCGCTTGATGCCATCTTCCACTGAATAATAAGAAAAGACAAATTTAGGTTATAAAAATCGTATCATTAAATATAAAGATCCAAATCATACAGAAAATATAGAAAATAGATTAGAGCTCAGAAAAATGCGAAAAAATGTCCATTGGAACCGGGAGATCACCGTCTTCAATTGAAAAATAAAAGAAAACAAAATTAGGCCAAAAATCATATCATTTACTAAAAAGATACATATCTTCCAGAAAATGTAGAAAAATAGCCCCGAGCTCAGAAAAAATTGACAAAAAAATCCGTTGGAACCGAGAGATCGCCATCTTCCACTGAATAATAAGAAAGGACAAAATTAGGTTATAAAATTATATCATTTAATATAAAGATTCAAATCATGCAGAAAATGTGGAAAATAGATCAGAACTCAGAAAAATGCAAAAACAATGTCCATTGGAACCAAGAAATCGCAATATTCAACTAAAAAGAGAGAAGACGAAATTAGGCCAAAAATCATATTATTTAATAATAAGACTCATATCTTCCAGAAATATAGAAAAAAGCCCAAAATTATGAAAAATCTTCAAAAATTATATGTTGGAACCGGGAGATCGCCATAATCAACTGAAAAATATAAGAAGACAAAATTAGGCTATAGAAACCTTGTCATTTAATAAAGATATACATATCTTTAATAAAATGTAGAATATAGCCTGGGCTGATCAGAAAAATCCGCAAAAATGTCTGTTGGAATTGGGAGATCACCATCTTCAACTAAAAAATAAAAGAAGAAAAAATTAGGATATAAAAATCATATCATTTAATATAAAGTTTCTTATCTTCCATAAAGATTAAAAATTAGCACCGAGCTCAGCAAAATCTGCAAAAATGTCTGTTTGAACTGGGAGATCGTCATCTTTAACTAAAAAATACTGGAAGAAAAATTAGGTCAAAAAATCATATCATTTAATAAAAAGATCGATAACTTCCTGAAAATGTAGAAAAATAGCCCCGAGTTCAGAAAAATCGATAAAAATGTCCGTTGAAATCGGAAGATTGCCATTTTCAACTGAATAATAAGTGAAGACAAAATTAGGTAATAAAAATCATATCATTTAATAGAAAAATTCATGTCAAACATAAAATGTAGAAAATAGCTAGGAGCTCAGAAAAATTAGAAAGAATGTCCATTGGAACCGAGAGATCGCCATCTTCAACTGAAAAATAAAAGAAGACAAAATTAGGCCAAAAATCATATCATTTAATAAAAAGATACATATTTGACTTAAAATGTAGAAAATAGCACCGAGCTCAGAAAAATCTGCACAAATGTCCGTTGGAACCAGGAGATCACAATATTTAACTGAAAAAAGAGAAGACATAATTAGGCCAAAAATCATATAATTTAATAAAATATTCTTATCTTCAAGAAAATGTAGAAAAAAGCCCAAAGCTATGAAAAATCTTCAAAAATGTCCGTTGGAACCGGGAGATTGCCATATTCAACTGAAAAAAATATGAGAAGACAAAATTAGGCTACAAAAATCTTGTCATTTAATAAAGAGATCCATATCTTTATTAAAATATTGAAAATAGCCTGGAGGTCAGAATAATCTGCAAAAATATCCGTTGGAACAGGGAGATCTCCATCTTCAATTGAAAAATAAGGAAGAAAAAAATTAGGATATAAATATCATTTCATTTAACATAAAGATTCTTATCTTCCAGAAAGTGCACAAAATAGCAACGATCTCAAAAAAGTCCGCAAAAAATGTCTGTTGGAACCGAGAGATCTCCTATTCAACCGAAATATAAGAGAATGCAAATTTCGGCCAAAATATCATATCATTTAATAAAATGAAACATTTCTTCCAAAAAAGTGGAAAATATCCTGAAGCTTAGAAAAATCTGCAAAAATGTCCGTTGGAACCGAGAGATCGCCATCTTTAACCGAAATATAAGAGAACACAAAATTAGGCTAAAATATCATATCAATTAATAAAATGATGCATATTTTTCAAAAAAAAGTGAAAAATAGCCCGGAGCTCAGAAAAATATGCAAAAAATGTTCGTTGGAACCGGGAGATCGTCATCTTGAACTGGAATATAAAAGAAGACTCAATTAGGCGAAAAAATAATATCATTTAATAAAAAGATCGCTATCTTCAACTGGAATATAAGAGAAGACAAATTTAGGCTATAAAAATCATAGGAATTAATAAAAAGATCCGAATGTTTCATAAAATGTAGAAAATAGCACCAAGCTCAAAAATGATATATAAAAATCTTGTCAGTTGAAGATGGCAATATCCCGATTACAACGGACATTTTTATAGATGAAGATGGCGATTTCCCGGTTTCGAATTTTTTTCTTCTTTTATATTTCAGTTGAAAATGGCGATTTCCTAGTTTCAACGGCCATTTTTGGCCTAATTTTTTCTTCTCTGATACCATTTGATAAAACGATCCATATCTTCGAGAAAATGTGAAAAATAGCATGGAGCTCAGAAAAATCCACAAAAATGTCCGCTGGAACCGAGAGATCGCCATCTTCAACCGAAATATAAGCGAAGACAAAATAAAGGCAAAAAATTATATCATTTAATAAAAATACTGCCATCATCAATTGGAAAATAAGAGAAGACAAAATTAGGCAACAAAAATCATATCAATTAATATTAAGATCCTTATCTTCCAAAAATATAGAAAATAGCACCGACCTCAGAAAAGCACGCAAAAATTTCGTTAGAAATGGGAGATCACCATCTTTAACTGAAAACTAAGAGAAGAAAAAATTAGGCCATAAAAATCATATCATTTAATAAAAAGATCCATATCTTACGAAAAATGGAGAAAATAGCGCAGAGCTCAGAAAATTCCACAAAAATGTCCGTTGGAACCGAGAGACCGACATCTTTATCTGAAAAATAAGAGAAGACGAATTTAAGCCATAAAATCATATCATTTGATAAAAAGATCCATATCTTACAGAAAATGTTGAAAATAGCCCAAAGCTCAGAAAATTCCGCAAAAATTTCTGTTGGAACCAGAGATGGCCATATTCAACTGAAAAATAAGAGAAGAAAACCTTAGTCTATAAAATTCCTATCATGTAATGAAAAGATCCACATCTTCAATAAATTATGGAAAATAGTTTCGAGTTTAGAAAGATCCGCAAAAATGGCCGTTGGAACATTGAGATCGACATCTCAACTTAAAAAATCAGAGAAGACAAAATTTGGCTATAAAAAATCATATCATTTAATATAAAGATTCATATCTTTCAAATAATTTAAAAAATGGCTCGGAGCTCAGAAAAATCTGCAAACATGTTAGTTGGAACAAGGAGATCTTCATCTTCAATGAAAAAAATAAGAGAAGACAAAATTACGCCTAAAATCATATCATTTAATAAAAAGATATATAACTTCCTCAAAAATGTAGAAAAAAGTTTTGAGCTCAGAAAAAGCCGCAAAAAATCCGTTAGAACCGAAAAATCGCCATCTTTAACTGAAAAATAAGAGAAGACAAAATTAGGCTATAAAACATATCACTTAATATAAAAATCCATATCTTCCAGAAAATTTAGAAAATAGCTTGGATCTTAAAAATCTGCACAAAAGTCCGTCGGAAATGGGAGATCATCATCTTCAACAAAAATAAAGAGAAGACAAAATTAGGTCAAAAAATCATCTCATTTAATAAAATGATCCATAGCTTCCAAGAAAAAGTGGAAAAATAGACCCAAGCTCAGAAATATCTGTAAAACTGTCCGTTGGAAGCAAGAGAACGACATCTTCAAGTGAAAAATAAGAGTATACAAAATTAGGCTAAAAATCATTTCATTTAATAAAAGAGCCATATCTTCAATAAAATGTAGAAAATAGCTCCAAGCTCAAAAAAATCCGCAAAAATGTCCTATAGAACCGGGGGGGAGATCGCCATTTTCAACGGAAAAAAAAAATAAGAGAAGACAAAATTAGACTATAAAAATCATATCATTTATTCTAAAGATATATATCTTACAGAAAATGTAGAAAATAGCCTCAAAGTCAAATAATCTGCAAAAATCTCCGTTGGATCTGTGAGAACGCCATCTTCAACTGAAAAATAAGAGAAGACAACATTAGGCCAAAAAATAATATCATTTGATAAAATGATCGATGTCTACCATAAAATGAAGAAAAATAGCACCAAGCTAGCAAAAATCAGTAAAAATGTCCGCTGGAACCGGTAGATTGCAATATTCAACTAAAAAACAAGAGGAAAAACGTAGGATATAAAAATCATATTGTTGTGAATGGATATGAACCAGAGTTGGTTAGGATTGTGGGTATCTTATAGATACGCCCATATCTATGTATCTTATCTTGTAATTCTCCTATCCTGCCTATAAATAAAGGGCTGGAGGTTCCTCCCTCAGTAGTTGATTCATAACACGTTATCAGCACGAGCCTCTAAAATTTTTCCACAAAATTTTTCGATCATTGCGAAGGCGAAGGGAGACGGAAGATCCATGTGTGCGGTGCAAGGCTTCCTCAATCGAGCGTCGTCATCCGCGTAGGCTTCGTTCAACCGTCGCTATATCTGGAGGACGGATATAGATGTAAAACCCGCTAAAACGATGTTTTTATCATACATATGATTGATCTGCCCATAGATCTCACAAGATCGATATGGGATTTGCTAATCGCCTATACCGATGAACTTGTTTTGTCAAAAATCATATAGGGTTCTTTCTACCCTAACCCATGCCAGACGGTGGCCTTGCCACCGGCTCCCCACCCACCCCGCTCACCGCACCCCCCCAAAGGGGGCCGGCCATACACGCTCGTTGCACCACCAAAGGGGGCCGGCCGTACACTCTCGCCGCACCCCCCGAAGGGGACCGGCCGTACATGCTCGTCGCACCCCCCAAAAGGGGGCCGGCCGTACACGCTTGTCGCACCTCCCTGAAGGGGGCCGACTGTACACGATCTCCGCACCGCCCCGACGGCGCTGTTCCACACCTTGATCGTCGGAGCCCCACCGAAGGGGGGCGGCGTCTGTTTTGTGCCTTGAACGTCGGAGCCCTGCGAAGGGGGGCGGCGCTGTTCTGCACCTTGATCGTCGAAGCCCCCCGGAAGGGGGGCATCGTCTGTTCCGCGCCTTAATCGTCAGAGCCCCGCCGAAGGGGGGCTGTGTTGTTCGATGCCTCGATCGTTGGAGCCCCCGAAGGGCGGCAGCGCTGTGTCTGTGCCCCGATTGCATGGTCCCCCCGAAGGGGGCGGCGCAGATTTACGCCTGAATCGCCTACCCCCTGAGGGAGGCGGCACTGCTGTAAACTTCCCCTCCCCTCCGAAGGAGGGGGGCGGCTTCCCCTTGCCGCCGCCCAGCGGTAGTACAATGAGGGGCAGCGGCGGCTAACCCTAGCCGTCGCCCCTCAACCCTAGAATGGGGCCGAAGCCCATTTTCAAAAAGAAATTCCAGCCTGTGGGCCTGAAGCCCGCAGCAACTCTGTGGGCTTCAGGCCCGCAGACTACTTTTTCGAAAAAACAGATTGAGACTGCGGGTTTGAAGCCTGCAGCCACTCTGCGGGCTTCAGGCCCGCAGACCATATTTTCGGGAAAAAAATTTTGGGGAAGGGACAAATTAAAATTAAAGGGGCTAAAAATAAGCTTTAAAAGGCTTATTATGATCAAAATGGAATTTTGGAGACCTAAAAATTCATGTAAAAACAGGGGAACTTTGGGGACCTTTAGGGTTCTTTTGGGGATAAATTTAAAAAGGAAAACTTCTTCCTTTTACGAAGAACATGTTTAATTGTTGGGCTCTTTTTCAATTCTTTGAATAAACCCAAATTTGTACAACCCTTGCATTAAATAATTTCTTCTGTAAAATCATTAATACATGCTTTGCATTAGTGGCTTATTCCGTGGATATTTTATGCATGGTTGTGCATTATATTTAAACTTAATAATTAAGAAGATCATGCGACCGCTCTGCCGTTAGTCAGCTAACCTAACGGTGTATGTCGTTGCCCAGTGGTCCAATAATTATTGAGTAATTAAATTGTTTATCCCTCTCTGCGAATATAAATGCATGTAATATATGTGAAGAAAATGTCTGATGAAAATGTTTGATGAGCACAAAATTTCCGCATGGATGGCTAATTGCAATTTTTGGATTGGCTTTTTAAGTCCCACATTATATTTTCCTGCACTTTTCTTTTACTTTTGAGAGAAATTATAATGATGAAATTATGTAAATGTCCAAGACCGAAGACCATTTTCCATGGAGACGGAGGCCGCAATTGAAGCCGAAGATCTTATGGGACCCACGGGGTTTCCAAAGTTGAAATTTCTTTTTAAAGCTTTCATTTGTGTAATATGGACTGTAATAGGACTTTGGACTCTTATTTATGTGAGACTGGCTGATCCACGCAATTAGCCCTTCATATTAAAATTACCTCCGCATGAAAATGTTTATGTTTAAATTATTAATTCATGCATATTTGTGCTCTGCTAGATAAAATGGCTAAAATTGCAAGTGTCGATTTCGAAGTACTGGATGCATCAGAAAGAAACTATCTGACTCAGCTCGATGTGAAGTTTCATCTGCGGGCAAAGTTCCTCGGTTCTGCTGTGACTAATAATGAAAATGTAAGCGATATAGAAAAGGTGCAAGCTATTATCTATATTCGCCGCCATGTGGACAAGACCCTTAAGGCTGAATACCTTACGGTCGAAGATCCATTTGAGCTGTGGATTGCCCTTGAAGATAGGTATAAATATCATAAAGATGTTATACTACCAATGGCACGATATTAGTGGGAGAACCTGAGACTGCAGGACTTTAAATCCATAGCTGAGTGCAACTCAGCCCTTTTTAGAATCACCTCACGCTTGAAGTTGTGTGGTGAAAAAGTCTCAGAAGATCGCATGCTGAAAAAGATGTACACGTCTTTCCATGAGAAAGATGCGATACTTATGCAGCAATACCGTGAACGAAAGTTCACCAAGTATTCTGAGCTGATGTCATGTTTACTCATGACTAAACAAAACAGAGAGCTTCTCCTCGCCACTCACAACATGCGCCCAGGCACTGCCGCCCTCCTAGAAGCTCATAATGCATCTTCTTCTCGAAAGAAGAGAGAGAATAAACGAAAAGAAAGACCACAGAAAGGGAGACAGAACAAAAGGGCTAGGGGCCAAGTCCAACAGCGATGAAATGAAAGTAAGCGGAAGTTCACCTGGCGCAAAAATGACAACAATAGAAATGATGCACCCACCCAAGAGGGAATGGAAAGACCAGTGCCATAGCTGTGGCATGAAAGGCCACTGGTCTAGAGTGTCGAACTCTGCAGCATCTCCAGGATTTGTATAAAGAAAACAAGAAATATAAAACTGAAACAAACCTGATGACCTCTGATGTCCAGTCAAGTTTATAGCTGACAACTTCGTACATGATAACCTGCATGATTAGCCTTCTATTTTTATCTTAACAAACTATTTAAAACATTTCATGTTATGAAAGCTTTCATATTATGTAATTTGATTTTGAATGAAAATGCTTTCTCTGAAATCTATTATACATTTGACAGCGATTTTTGAATCCTAGGGCTGACTAGGACAAGCTGACTAGGACAAACTGGTTGATAAAAGACGGCCAGGATTTAATCTTGGATGATGAACGGTTTAGATGAATCTTTGAGGAGAAGGATTTGTATTTTAGAGAAAACTTTGCTTGAAAAACAGTCCATTGTGGGTCCCATTTGTCTGGTTGCGTGACCTGGGAGAATGCAAGAGGCGTTTTTGGGGATATCAACAGGCGTTTGCGTGTTTGGGGATCTCTGACAGACCTCGCGCTCTCCGTTCAAGTAAGTCCCCAGTTCCCCAGTTCCCGCAAGGTCAGGGCCTTCGCCCATTCAAGTTAAGTCCCCAGTTCTCGCAGGGTCAGGGCCATCGCCCATTCAAGATCTAGGTTTTCGGTACGTCCTTCTCCCATGCCCCCGTCGTTAGAGGGTCTATGGCCGCCACTGCACGAGATCGAGGCCGCCGCTTCTGCACGAGATCGAGGCCGTCGCTGCACAAGACCGAGGCCATCGCTGCATGAGATCGAGGCCGTCGCTTCTGCACGAGATCGAGGCCGCCACTGCACGAGATCGAGGCCGTCGTCGCTTCCATCCCATCTCTCTCTCCCCCTTGAGCCTCCATATTCCTCCGACCTCCCACAATCTCCAGTATCATCGTCCCATAGCTCTACACATCGGCCTTGGCTGGCAACATGTTGCAGACATTTAAAAGGTTTCTCCCATCGGTTCCATTACTCTATTATTTTTGAATTTGTCTATTTAATTCATTATCCTCGTCAATCGATCTCTATTAAATTAAAATTTTAAATTCTAACTTAAGATCATGTAGGTCTTAGCTCTCGCCATGGAATCCATTGTCGTATTCCAATCTTTCAACGGTATACTCTCCCTAATTGCGATATCTACTATTTTACCCTGAATATAATCAATATTTCTGTTAGTTCCCCATATTAGATTCTTAAATCTCTGGTATATTGCAAAGACAATAGCTATTTTTCATCTAAGGATTTGAAGTGCAAAGACAGTAGATATCACAAAGACAGTGCAAAGAATTCTATATGGAACACCGCAACTAACAGAAAGTGTAATATTTTTCATCTGCGATATTTTTTATTTGAAGTGCAAATACAGTGCAATATTGGAGCAGTAGTTCTCCAATTTTTATTCATTGTTTTTTGTGGCTATTTTGGACTTCCTTGAATCAATATTGGAGTTTCTTGCTATTTAATCATTTTTAATGAATCTTCTATGGTTTCATGGAAGTCTGATGGTCATTTTTGGTCTTTAATTACTATGTATATTGCCTTTATTTGGGTAAGATTTTGTAGGGTAAAATATATTTAAAAAGTGCTCATACCTACAAAAAGTGCTCGGTGAAAGAATAGATTTTTTTAAATGTTGGATTTTATCTTTTCTTGACATTGAGGTGCTAAATGCTTTTTTGAGCTTATATAATTTTAGTGAATGGATTATGATATTGGGAATCGGCCTCTCATTCATGTGAGTATTGAATAATTGTTTGTATAAAGATGTTGTTTGTCCACAAATATGATTAAAAGATTGCTGCTACATTTTCATTTCATGTTATATGTGTATACTTTCATGTAGTTTTTAGCTTGGTTCAATTATTGTATAAATTTCATTAAATAAGTGGTAACGATAGATAACTGGCAATTGTATTTTTTGAACTTCATAGGTTGCAGTTTTGATAAGGAAGAGGACTCCACTTCAGGGATACCGTATAAGGAGTTGCATGAAACTGATTCTTTGTTAGCACAATGATTTTTCTGATATATGTGATTATTTTGATGTTTAAGATCATCGAGCTGTCAGAAAACAAAGATTGACATTAATGGTATGGTCTCTCCTTTCAAAGTTAAACCACTTGATATTTTTATGATTATGAGTAACACTTACGGCAAATATGCTTCTTAATAGCTAAAGTTCAAAGTCCCTTCAGACTATACTGGAACTAGAATGCTCAATGTTTTAGTATATACCTTGGATTGATTTGTGCAGACTTTGGTTATATTAGAAGGCTGGTCTTACGTATAGCCACTTCTAGGGATGATTTTAAAGTGGCAGCTGTTAACGATCCATTTATTGATGATAAGTACATGGTAAGACATCACAAGCTTTTTATATTTTTAGTTCGCTGATTCTAAAACCATTTCATTGGTATCCTGTTTAAAGTCTAAAGCCATGGTATCATGTTACAATTTCATTGGTGATCGTACTATTGTTGGAGCTTAGTTGAATTTCATTGGATTGTAAGGTTGTGGCACAATATTTCCTTACTCGAAAGTTTTCTTTTGTTCCGTTTAAGTCACAGTCAATTTTTTACTGTTCATGAGGATGTTTTCTCCTCTTTTACTTCTTTTTGTGATGCAAATTTCTATTTTAACTGCATTCCTTTTGTCTTGATGATTGAAAAGCGATTACTATTTGGTTAGGTGTTGATATTTTGAAGGGGGAGGGTTATTTCTTTCCATAATTACTTTCCAAATTAAAGTATTTCCATTATTTAACACGTTAATTTGGCTTGGCCTTATCGTATCATATGACTACTTCTCCAAGTCTTGAAAAATAAGGATCAGTACATAGTACTAGCTCCTCAATGCAAACTAAATACAATCGATACTCTAACATAAGTGATTCCAATATGCTAACATGTGTTTACTTGATAACTTTAATTCATGATTTGTCTCATTCTGGTTAGGTAACTTGCACCCCTGGCAGAAGCTCTGTCGTGGACGATGACCTCGGGGTACTGCAGGGAGGAAGACACTTTCTACTACTACTGCTACATAGGATGTTAGCGGAGAGGATGGAGCAAAATCAAATTAGCCTGACAACGAGATAACATTGGCAACATTTGCAACGTTATTGATAAGAGCCAAGGATGAGATTTGAAGTAGGCCTTGCAGATTCAGCCATTGCATGTGCAGCTTTTGAATGATATTGTGCTGATCATCCTCATTTTCTATTGAAATTATATTTATATATTTGCTTCATTACTTCACGCAACTGACAGATCATTTGTATCTTGATAACAAGTTTTTCCTTTTGCTGTTTTTTTGGAGCTTTGCAAAAAAAATATGTATCTTGATATAAGGTTGGTTTTTTTATAATAGGCATCAGAATTTGTAACCCCCAAAAAACCAACAATAACCTCAAGATGATTTTGTTTGCCAAGCTCCATATTCAATTGTGAACAATCTATCAGAATTTATTTGCAAAATTTGAACTTGGTTCTCATTGTTTGTGTTTTTATCTCAAACAACAAATTTCGCATCAAAATTCAAGAAAACCTCAACATCTTAGATGCCTAAATTTTGCATTATTATTTTGTTCTTCGGAGAAAAATTAAGCTTTTTTTTTCTAACTTATGAAAGTTTAAAATTTCTTAGCCATTGTTTTTGCAGGCAATGCTCCTAGAATTTTGAGAGAAAGGTTTCATTCGAGCTATGTTGTCAGTTTTGGTAGCAGATTTCGTGATCCTAAATCTAATGAGATTGGTTCTCACAGGTTTTATCTTGATAACAGGTTAGTAGAAATCCCTTGAGGCATCAAAATTTTGCTTTTTTGTGTTTTGTATTTTGATAACAGGTTTTTCATTTTGATATGTTTATGGAGCTTTGCAAAAAAACATGTAGCTGGTTTTATAACAGTCATCAGAATGTGGAACCCAAAGAATAAACAATAACATAAAGATGATTTTGTTTGTCAAGCTCCACATTCAATTGTGAACAATCCATCAAAGTTTATTTGCAAAATTGGAGCTTGATACTCACTATTTGTGTTTTGTATCTCAAATAACAAATTTCGCACCAAAATTCATTAGGACCTCACTAGCCGAGGTGTACGTAGATTTCCACTATTAATTTGTTTTTGGGGGGAAATTAAGCTTTTTATTCTAAATTTAGGAAAGTTTTTAAGATTTCATAGCAATTGCTCATGTAGGCAATGCTCCGGGAATATTGTGAGAAAAGTTTCATTCAAGCTTTATTGGAATTTTTGCAAGCAGATTTTGTGATCCTCGATCAAATGACATTGGTTCTCACTGTTAGTATTTTGATAACAGGTTGGTACACATCCCTTTATGTGTTTTTCACCTACTGCACGTCTTTTTCATGGTGTTCCCCCTTTCTTTCTCTAAATTGCAGATGAAACTCCAAAATCAGTGATGCAGGTCATGTTGATTCTTGGGATAACTCTTCGACATCTGAAGAGCCATTTGTAGGTATAAATATGTTTCTCTCCTTTCGTTTGATTTATGGTCACACTTTTAAAGATGTTTCTTTATCTTTGTCTGGATTTGATTTTTTGATAGATTTGTTTGTTTTATTTTATTAAATATTTGTTATCAGATTAGGATTTTTTCGATGGGGGTGATTTGGTTAAAAATTTTATTAAATATCTGTGTTAGAAACCTCAATGGGGGGGTTTGGACTAGGTTGGCATTTCTGTGTATTGAGTTTACATCAAAATTGAATCTGGGATGTAATTGTAAAGTAGATTGGGGTTCATGCCATAAATGTGAAAAGTTATAAGACTATATTGATAGAGAAATTTACAGTTTTATCTTTTTTTTCCTCGCATGGCGTGAATCTATGAATTCCTGACATTTGATTTGGAATTTTAAATATGTGATCTGTATTGCAGTGTGTTTTCTGGCTTTAGATGTCTATTTGTCCTTTTTTTATCGGTGGGGATCATAAATAAAATTGTTAGGTGCGGTTATGAATTAATTAAAAAATTGCATCAACTGATTTTTGTTCTCCCCCCTTTTTAATGGAGATGTTAATTGTACATTTTGACGGTTATATTTTTTTCCTATATAATACTGGTAGTTTTCATAAGGTCCAGTTTGGCAACACCGGTTTTGAAAGTGGAGTTTTGTTTAAGTTAAAATGAAACCAATGTTCGTATTCATACATACCCGACTTTCTCACAGTTTGTGATAAGTCTGATCTGGTTGGAAATCTCCAAATCCAAGTTTCTTGAGGTTTGTGGGCCTTCAAATTTTAGTTTCAAAAACTCCATTTTGCTTTTCTCACAATGCTTAATTCAAAAACGTCAGTTTGTACCCCAAACTCTACCAAGTCTCATTTTGAAACTTTTAACTTGGTATTGGGTGTGTTTAAATATCAGATATGTCTTTAGTTCAACATGGAAACCTATGTTTATAAATTTTAGGATACATTGAACAAGTTTCCCATACAAATTCAGCAAGTATCATCCTCTCTGGATATAGGAGACATGTCTGATATGGATATCTCCTCTAAGTTTTATGTACCAGATGCTACAAATGGAGGCAGTGGCCCTAACTGCCACGGACCACAATTCCATATAGCACCATGATGCCGTGTAACCGATGCTACAAACAAAATTAAAGACGCTCATTTTTAGTAATTAGACTCGAGCTTTTTTTGCCACATAGCCGTAGTCAGCAAATTTGACAAAAATGGCAGCACCATACTTGCTTCAAAAGCATATTATATTCTTAATACTAGCTCTATATTAAGAAGGATGTTGGATTTTGGATAATTTTTGAAGAACCATAAAGGCCTCGCTAGGTCTACCAAAATTATTGTTATTTTAATTGAAAGCAAACTTTACAAATGTAATATAAATTCCTCAGATGGCAAACTCCAAGGCAATCCCAACAAGAGCCTACGAATGCCTCAAAGGGCAACAATGGTGCCGATCATTGTGAGATCTCAGAGCCATGCTTGATGAGTTCATCGGTGTCCTGGTCATTCTTCTTACATCATAAGTGCCATCTCATGTTATTCGTTCTGAAACATGTTATAAAAATCTAATGAAAACTTTGATCACATAATTTTAAGTGTCGTTGTTTCTGTAATGCGCGATATGTTTTGATGATATGCATATAGGGGAATAATGATAGAATAGATGCTTCTGAATATATGAACCCTGTAGTTGCAGGAGCAGAATGGTGGCAAGGTAAATGTTCCCGTTGACAAAGGATGGTGTTATAAATAATATCATGACTATGTATAAAACAACTGCAGTTTTGTTATGATGAACAATTTCAGATTTTTCACTTTAAAATGCCTTACATGAAGAAAAAACTGATGTGCTTTGAAGAATGCACATAGTGGAGACCATACTTCAGCCATACCTAACATGTAAAATGCACATACTTGAGCCACATGCATGATTTCAAGCACAAAAATAATGCACAAAATATTGTTGCTTTAATTGCAGTTTCAAATTTTGTTTTGTTTTGTTTTTTTAGATCTTTTGTATGTATGAAATTTTGATTTATGATGTTTATTGCATCACTTAACGACTTTGTTGACAGTGCAAAGCTCCGTGAGATGTTCTCAAAATTTAGGACAACCATGTCTTGCAATGTTGTGGTTTATAACGGGAAGAGCAAAGGGCATGGCTTCGTCAAGACTTGCCACAAGAGCCCAATACCCAAGTAATTATAAAGTGTCGCATAATGGCGTTTGTAATACAAACAATCACAGTGGTCTTTGCATAAGCCATGCTCCTAGCCTTATTTTTAGTCCTCACATGAGACCCAATGCATAGGGAATCAGCTTCTTAAATAGGAACGAACTAGATATATGAATGCATTCATTGTAATAACATTCTTTGTAAGCAACACCATTATTTTGTAGAGAGCCAATTATTCTCAGCTTAAGTCATAGACTGATTTGGAGGTAACATGGTATGTTGTTTGAGTAGTCTGTAGTCTGACTTAAATTCCTTGCCGCTTTGTGATATTGTTCTCTTTTTGTGAAACTGGATATATATATTGTGTGTAATATTTTCTGGTATCAAGATAAATGTTGTAATTGTATGATGAGCATTAAATTTGATGGAAGCAGAGGAGGCTTTAATTAGAACTTCAAAGTTTCAATGACCCATGGACAGAACTTTGCTCTATATTTCTAGCAATACACATATCCAATACTCAACCCAAAACCAAACATAGCAACCCAATCTGAAATTTGTCAACATTCATTCGTTCAGGGGAAGAAATAGGAACATAATGTTGTGTGTAATAGCATTATACAATGGTAGAATTTGTTTTAGTTTCCATCTTAAAATGATTCTAGCTTTGTTTTTTTGAAGAATTTCTTACTACCAATACACTAATTAAACGGTTTATGATGCATCCTGTTTTGATGTTTCTAACATATTTTGATCTGTGCTATAAGATTTCTCACCCCAAAAGAACATTTAACTTTACCACTGCTACATAAATAAAACAATTTATGATACATTTACTCAAATCCTTATCTTGAATACTGTTATATGAGCTTCAATATTTCTGCATCGCACGAGTCATGTTCATTTTCACCATGCTTCAAGATTTTTTTCTCAAATGAGAGTCATGTTCATTTTCATTAAAAGGCTTGGCACCAATAGATGAAATATCGTTAAACACTGAACCATGTAATGTGGGACTGCCTCTATTTGAATTTCTCGAAGATTCTTGTGGGGCTTGAGAGTTAGAAATAACAATTAGTGTGCTTTACTTTTGGGGTAAACTAAGATTTTGAGGGGAAATATCTTAAATGAACCGTGCCCTATGGGCACAGGTTATGACTATATATATATATATTAAAACCGAAGGCTCCCGTGCCGAAGAAGCTAAATTTTTTACGCTATTTGTTGTTCCACGCCGAAGGCGCCCGCTAAATTTTTTACGCTAATTTGCTGTTTCACGTCGAAGGTGCCTGCTACGAATTTGTTGTTCTACGCTAATTTTTTGTTCCACGTCGAAAGCGCCATTGTCACTAAATATTTTTACGCTAATTTGTTTTTAAATTCTGTGGAAATAATTTTTTGGGGAACAAAGATTTCGAGGGAAATAATCTTAAATGAACCGTGCCCGCGGGCACGGGTTATGATTAGTGTGCATATATAATTCATCTTTTAATAGATGAACTGCTCT
>CM061140.1:65431302-65449765 GCA_030789695.1 Scilla litardierei
TTGCCGGTGGTGCGCCCTGGGTAATTTTGGGAAAATGTGGACAGTTTTGCTCAGCGCGCAAAACTGTCAGAATTTTTCCAGTTGTGCGCGCTTGGTAATTTTTGGCAAATGAAGTCAGTTTTGGTCTGTGCGCAAAACGGTCATAATTTTGCCGGTTGTGCTGTCTAAGTAATTTTGGGTAAATGTTGACATTTTTGTCCAGTGCGCAAAATGGTCACAATTTTACCGGGTGTTTGCGCTGGTAGTTTTGGGTAAATGTAGACAATTTTGCCCAGCGTGCAAAACGGTCGCAATTTTGCCGGTAGTGCACGCTGGTAATTTTGGATAAATGTAGACAGTTTTGCCCAGTGTGCAAAACGGTCGCAATTTTGTCGGCTTTGTGTGCTGAGTAAATTTGGTTAAATGTAGACATTTTTACTCAGCGCGCAAAACAGTCACAATTTTGCCGGGTGTGCTCGCAGGTAATTTTGGTTAAATATAGACAGTTTTGCCCAGCGCGCAAAACGGTCACAATTTTGCAGGCTCTGCGCGCTGAGTAAGTTTGGTAAAATGTAGACATTTTTGCTGAGCGCGCAAAACGGTCACAATTTTGCCGGTTGTGCGCGGGGGGGGGGGGGTCACTTTGGATAAATGTAGACATAATTTGCGTACCGCGCAAAATAGTCACAATTTTACGGGTTGTGCACGCTCGGTAATTTTGAATAAATGTAGACAATTTTCCCCAGCCTGCAAAACGGTCACATTGTTGCTAGTGTACGCACTAGGTAAATTTGGAAAAAAGTTGACAGTTTTGCTCAGTGCGCAAAACGATCACAATCTTACCGGTTGTGCACGTTGGGTAATTTTGGGTAAATGTAGGCTGTTTTGTGCAACGCGCGAAACTGTCACAATTTTGCCGGCTGCGGGTGCTGGTAATTTTGGGTAAATGTAGGATGTTTTGCCCAGCGCGCAAAATAGTCACAACTTTACTGGCTATGCGCGCTGAGTAATTTTGGATAAATATTGACATTTTTGATCAGGGCATAAAATGGTCACAATTTTGCCGGCTGTGAGCGATGTGTAATTTTTTGGCAAATGTAGACATATTTGGTCATCGAGCAAAATAGTCATAATTTTACAGGTTGTGCGCGTTGGGTCACTTTCGGTAAATGTAGACATTTGTGCTCAGCGTGTAAAACAGTCACAATTTTGCGGTTTGTGGGCGCTGGATAAATTTGTGGGCGCTAGGCAAAAATATCTACACTGACCCGAATTGCCCATTGCGTACAATCGGCAAAAATGTGACCATTTTGCGCGCAGGGCAAAACTGTCTACATTTGCCCAAAATTACCCAAAGCGCACAACCGGCAAAATTCTGACAGTTTTGCGCGCTGAACTAAACTGTCTACATTTACCCAAAATTACACAGTGTGCACAACCCGCAAAAATAAGACCGTTTTGCGCTCTGGGCAAAATTGTTTATATTTGCAGGCTGTGCGCGCTGGGTCACTTTGGGTAAATGTAAACATTTGTGCTCGGCGCGCAAAACAGTCATTATTTTGCGGGTTGTGGGCGCTGGATAAATTTGGGTAAATGTAGTCAATATTTGCCCAGCACGCAAACGGTCTCAAGTTTACCGGTGGTGCGCCCTGGGTAATTTTGGGGGAAATGTAGACAGTTTTGCTCAGCGCGCAAAACTGTCAGAATTTTGCGGTTGTGCGCGCTGTGTAATTTTTGGAAAATGTAGATAGTTTTGGTCTGTGCACAAAACGGTCACAATTTTGCCGGTTGTGCGCGCTGTGTAATTTTTGGAAAATGTAGATAGTTTTGGTCTATGCGCAAAACGGTCACAATTTTGCCGGTTGTGCTGTCTGAGTAATTTTGGGTAAATGTTGACATTTTTGCCCAGCGCGCAAAATGGTCACAATTTTGCCGGGTGTTTGCGCTGGTAGTTTTGGGTAAATGTAGACAATTTTGCCCAGCGTGCAAAACGGTCGTAATTTGGCCGGTAGTGCGCGCTGGTAATTTTGGATAAATGTAGACAGTTTTGCCCAACGCGTAAAACGGTCACAATTTTGCCGGCTGTGCGTGCTGAGTAAATTTGGTTAAATGTAGACATTTTTACTCAGCGCGCAAAACAGTCACAATTTTGCCGGGTGTGCTCGCAGGTAATTTTGGTTAAATATAGACAGTTTTGCCCAGCGCGCAAAACGGTCACAATTTTGCAGGCTCTGCGCGCTGAGTAAGTTTGGTAAAATGTAGACATTTTTGCTGAGCGCGCAAAACGGTCACAATTTTGCCGGTTGTGCGCGCGGGGTCACTTTGGATAAATGTAGACATAATTTGCGTACCACTCAAAACAGTCACAATTTTACGGGTTGTGCACGCTTGGTAATTTTGAATAAACGTAGACAGTTTTCCCCAGCGTGCAAAACGGTCACATTGTTGCTGGTTGTATGCCCTAGGTAAATTTGGAAAAAAGTTGATAGTTTTGCTCAGTGCGCAAAACGATCACAATTTTGCCAGTTGTGAGCGTTGGGTAATTTTGGGTAAATGTGGGCTGTTTTGTACAGCACGTAAAACGGTCACAATTTTGCCGGGCGTGTGCGCTGGTAATTTCGGGACAATGTTGACAGTTTTGCCCAGCGCGCAAAACAGTCACAATTTTGCCGGCTATGCGCGCTGAGTAATTTTGGTTAAATGTTGACATTTTTTATCAGCGCGTAAAATGGTCACAATTTTGCCGGTTGTGAACGATGTGTACTTTTTGGCAAATGTAAACATATTTTGTCATCGAGCAAAATAGTCATAATTTTACAGGTTGTGCGCGCTGGGTCACTTTCAGTAAATGTAGACATTTGTGCTCAGCGCGCAAAATAGTCACAATTTTGCGGGTTGTGGGCGCTGGATAATTTGGGTAAATGTAGACAATATTTGCGTTGCGCGCAAAACTGTCACAACTTTGCCGGTTGTGCACGCTGGGTAATTTTGGGTAAATGTAGGCAGTTTTGCCCCGCGCGCAAAACGGTCACAATTTTGCGGGTTGTGCGCGTTGGGTAAATTTGGGTAAATGTAGACAATATTTTTGTAACGCGCAAAACAGTCACAACTTTGCCGGTTGTGCCCGCTGGGTAACTTTGGGTAAATGGAGACAGTTTTGCCCAACGCTCGAAACGGTCGCAATTTTGCGGGTTGTGCGCTCTGGGTTAATGTTGGGTAAATGTACACAGTTTTACCCATCGCGTAAAACTGTTAGAATTTCTCCGGTTGTGCGCGCTGGGTAATTTTTGGCAAATGTTGACATTTTTGCCCATTGCGCAAAAAGGTCATAATTTTGCCGGGTGTTTGTGCTGGTAATTTCGGGTAAGTGTAGATATTTTTTCCCAGCGTGCAAAACAGTCGCAATTTTGCCGGATGTGCACGCTGGTAATTTTGGATAAATGTAGACTGTTTTGCCCAGCACGCAAAACGGTGACATTTTTTCCGGTTGTACGCACTGGGTAATTTTGGGTAAATGTAGACAGTTTTGCTTCGAACGGAAAACTGTTACAAATTTGCTAGTTGTGCGCGTTGGGTAATTTTTGGCAAATTTAGACAGTTTTGCTCAGCGCGCAAAATGGTCACAATTTTTCCGGTTGTGCGTGTTGGGTAATTTTGCGCAAATGTAGGTTGTTTTGCGCAGCGCGGAAAACGGTTACAATTTTTCCGCGTGTGTGCACTGGTAATTTTGGGTAAATGTTAACAGTTTTGCCCAGGGCGTAAAAAAACAGTCACAATTTTGACGGCTATGCGCGCTAAGTAATTTTGGTTAAATGTAGACATTTTTGCTCAGCGCGCAAAATGGTCAAAATTTTGCCGATTGTGAGTGATGTGTAATTTTTGGTAAATGTAGACATATTTGGTCATCCCGCAAAACAGTCATAATTTTACAGGTTGTGCGCGCTGGGTCACTTTGGGTAAATTTAGACATTTGTGCGCTATGCGCAAAATGATCAAAATTTTGCGGGTTGCGGGCGCTGGGTAAATTTGTGTAAATGTAGACAATATTTGCGCAGCGCGTAAAACGGTCACAATTTTGCCGGTTGTGCGTGCTGGGTAATTTTGGGTAAATGTAGACAGTTTTACCGAGCACGCAAAATGGTCACATTTATGACGGTTGTGCGCACTGGGTAATTCTTCGTAAATGTGGACAGTTTTGCTCAGCGAGCAAAACTGTCAGAATTTTGTCGGTTGTGCTCGCTGGGTAATTTTTGGCAAATGCAGACAGTTTTCGTCAGTGGGCAAAACGGTCACAATTTTGCCGATTGTTTGGGCCGAGAAATTTTGGGTAAATGTTGACATTTTTGCCCAGCGCAAAAAACGGTCACAATTTTGCCGGGTGTTGGCATTGGTAATTTTGGGTAAAGGTAGATATTTTTGCCCAGCGTGCAAAATGGTCGCAATTTTGCCCGGTGTGCACGCTGGTAATTTTGGAAAAATGTAGACAGTTTTGCCTAGAGTGCAAACGGTCCCACTTTTGCCGGCTTTGTGTGCTGAATCACTTTGGTAAAATGTAGACATTTTTGCTAAGCGCGTAAAACTGTAACAATTTTGCCGGTTGTTCGCGTTGAGTAATTTTTAGAAAATGTAGACAGTTTTGATCAGCGTGCAAAACGGTCACAATTTTGTCGGTTGTGCGCTTGGGCAATTTTTGGAAAATGTAGGCTGTTTACCTCAGCGCGCAAAACGGTCACAATTTTACCGGGCGTGTGCGCCAGTAATTTTGGGTAAATGTTGACAGTTTTGCCCAGCGCGCAAAATTGTCACAATTTTGCCGGTTATGCGCTCTGGGTAATTTTGGGTAAACGTAGACAGTTTTGCCCAGTGCGCAAAACGGTAACATTTTTCCCGGTTGTGCACACTTGGTAATTTTGGTAAATGTAGATAGTTTTGCACAGTGCGCAAAACTGTCATATTTTTGCCGGTTGTGCGCGCTAGGTAATTTTGGCAAATGTAGACAGTTTTGGTCAGTGCGCAAAACTGTCACATTTTTGCCGGTTGTGCGGGCTGAGTAATTTTGGTTAAATTTATACATTTTTGCTCAGCGCGCAAAACATTCACAATTTTGTCAATTGTGCGCGCAGAGTCACTTTGGGTAAATGTAGACATATTTGGTCGGCACGCAAAATGGTCAAAATTTTGCAGGTTGTGCGCGCTGGGTCACTTTGGTTAAATATATACATTATTTGCGTAGCGCGCAAAATAGTCACAATTTTGCGGGTTGTGCGCTCTGGGTAATTTTGGGTAAATGTAGACAGTTTTTCCCAACGCGCAAAACGGTCACATTTTTGCCGGTTGTGCGCACGGGGTAGTTTTGGGTAAATATAGACAGTTTTGCTTAGGGCGTAAAACTGTCGCAATTTTGCCGGTTGTGCGCGTTGGGTAATTTTTGGAAAATGCAGACAGTTTTGCTCAGCACGCAAAACGGTCACAGTTTTGCAGGTTTTGCGCGTTGGGTAATTTTGGGCAAATGTTGGCTGTTTTGCGCAGCGGGAAAAGCAGTCACAATATTGCCAGGTGTGTGTGTTGATAATTTTGGGTAATTATTGACAATTTTGCCCAGCGCACAAAACAGTCACAATTTTGCCGGCTATGCGCGCTGATTAATTTTTGTTAAATGTAGACATCTTTGCGCATCGTGCAAAATGGTCAAAATTTTGCCGGTTGTGAGCGATGTGTAATTTTTGGTAATAGTAGACATATTTGGTCAGCGCGCTAAACATTCATAATTTTACAGGTTGTACGCGCTGGGTCACTTTGGGGAAATGTAGAAATTTGTGCGCAGCACCACGGTCACAATTTTGTGGGTTGTGGGCGCTGGGTTAATTTGGGTTAATGTAGACAATATATGCGTAGCGCACAAAACGGTCACAATTTTGCCGGTTGTGTACTCTGTGTAATTTTGGGAAAATGTAGACAGTTTTTCCCAGCGCGCAAAACGGTCACATTTTTTGCCGGGTGTGCGCATTAGGTAATTTTGGGTAAATGTAGACAGTTTTGCTCAGCGCGCAAAACTGTCAGAATTTTGCCGGTTGTGCGCGCTGTGTAATTTTTGGAAAATGTAGATAGTTTTGGTCTGTGCGCAAAACGGTCACAATTTTGCCGGATGTGCGGGCTGAGTAATTTTGGTTAAATATAGAGATTTTTGTGCAGCGCGCAAAACGGTCACAATTTTGCGGGGGTGTGTGCGCTGGTAATTTAGGGTAGATGTTCACAATTTTTCCAAACACGCAAAACAGTCAAAATTTTGCTGGTTGTGCACGCCGAGTAATTTTGGTTAAATGTAGACATTTTAGCTCAGCGCGCAAAATGGTCACAATTTTACCAGCTGTGAGCGATGTGTACTTTTTGGAAAATGTAGACATATTTGGTCATCAAGCAAAATTAGTCATAATTTTACAGGTTGTGCGCGCTGGGTCACTTTGGGTAAATGTAAACATTTGTACTCGGCGCACAAAACAGTCATAATTTTGCGGGTTGTGGGCGTTGGGTAAATTTGGGTAAATATACTCAATATTTGTACAGCACGCAAACGGTCACAACTTTGCCAGTAGTGCGCCCTGGGTAATTTTAGGGAAATGTAGACAGTTTTGCTCAGCGCGCAAAACAGTCAGAATTTTGCCGGTTGTGCGCGCTTGGTAATTTTTGGCAAATGAAGTCAGTTTTGGTCTGTGCGCAAAACGGTCACAATTTTGCCGGTTGTGCGGTCTGAGTAATTTTGGGTAAATGTTAAAATTTTTACCCAGCGCGCAAAATGGTCACAATTTTGCCGAGTGTTTGCGCTAGTAGTTTTGGGTAAATATAGACAATTTTGCCCAGCGTGCAAAACTGTCGCAATTTTGCCGGTGGTGCGCGCTGGTAATTTTGGATAAATGTAGACAGTTTTGCCCAGCGCGCAAAACGGTCACAATTTTGCCGGCTTTGTGGGCTGAGTAAATTTGGTTAAATGTAGACATTTTTACTCAGCACGCAAAACGGTCACAATTTTGCCTGGTGTGCGTGCAGGTAATTTTGGGTAAATATAGACAGTTTTGCCTAGCGCGCAAAACGGTCACAATTTTGCGTGCTCAGCATGCTGAGTAAGTTTGGTAAAATGTAAACATTTTTGCTGAGCGCACAAAACGGTCAAAATTTTGCCGGTTGTGCGCCCATGGTCACTTTGGATAAATGTAGACATAATTTGCGTACCGCGCAAAATAGTCACAATTTTACGGGTTGTGCACGCTCTGTAATTTTGAATAAATGTAGACAGTTTTCCCCAGCGTGCAAAACGGTCACATTGTTGCTGGTGTACGCACTAGGTAAATTTGGAAAAAAGTTGACAGTTTTGCTCAGCGCGCAAAACGATCACAATTTTACCGGTTGTGCGCGTTGGATAATTTTGGGTAAATGTAGGCTGTTTTGTACAGCACGCGAAACTGTCACAATTTTGTCGGGTGTGTGCGCTGGTAATTTTGGGTAAATGTAGGATGTTTTGCCCAGCGCGAAAAACAGTCACAACTTTACTGGCTATGCGCGCTGAGTAATTTTGGATAAATGTTGACATGTTTGATCAGTGCATAAAATGGTCACAATTTTGCCAGTTGTGAACGATGTGTAATTTTTGGCAAATGTAGACATATTTGGTCATCGAGCAAAATAGTCATAATTTTACAGGTTGTGCGCGCTGGGTCACTTTCGGTAAATGTAGACATTTGTGCTCAGCGCGCAAAACAGTCACAATTTTGCGGGTTGTGGGCGCTGGATAAATTTGGGTAAATGTAGACAAAAATATCTACACTTACCCTACTTACACAAAATGTAGACATAAATTTGGATAAATTTGTGGGCGCTAGGCAACAATATCTACACTGCCCCGAATTGCCCAGTGCGTACAATCGGTAAAAATGTGACCGTTTTGTGCGCAGGGCAAAACTGTCTACATTTACCCAAAATTACCCAGAGCGCACAACCGGCAAAATTCTGACAGTTTTGCGCGCTGAACTAAACTGTCTACATTTACCCACAATTACACAGTGCGCACAACTTGCAAAAATAAGACCGTTTTGCGTGCTGGGCAAAACTGTTTATATTTGCAGGTTGTGCGCGCTGGGTCACTTTGGGTAAATGTAAACATTTGTGCTCGGCGCGCAAAATAGTCATAATTTTGCGGGTTGTGGGCGCTGGGTAAATTTGGGTAAATGTAGTCAATATTTGCACAGCACACAAACGGTCACAATTTTGCTGGTGGTGCGCCCTGGGTAATTTTGGGGAAATGTAGACAGTTTTGCTCAGCGCGCAAAACTGTCAGAATTTTGCCGGTTGTGCGCGCTGTGTAATTTTTGGAAATTGTAGATAAGTTTTCGTCTGTGCGCAAAACGGTCACAATTTTGCCGGTTGTGCGGTCTGAGTAATTTTTGGTAAATGTTGAGATTTTTTCCCAGCGCGCAAAATGGTCACAATTTTGCCGGATGTTTGCGCTGGTAGTTTTGGGTAAATGTAGACAATTTTGCTCAGCGGGCAAAACGGTCGCAATTTGGCCGGTAGTGCGCGATGGTAATTTTGGATAAATGTAGACAGTTTTGCCCAGTGCGCAAAACGGTCCCAATTTTACCGGCTTTGCGTGCTGAGTAAATTTGGTTAATTATAGACATTTTTACTCCGAGCGCAAAACGGTCACAATTTTGCCGGGTGTGCGCGCAGGTAATTTTGGGTAAATATAGACAGTTTTGCCCAGCGCGCAAAACGGTCATAATTTTGCGGGCTTTGCGCGCTGAGTAAGTTTGGTAAAATGTAGACATTTTTGCTGAGCGCGCAAAACGGTCACAATTTTACTGGTTGTGCGTGCGGGGTCACTTTGGATAAATGTAAACATAATTTGCGTACCGCGTAAAATAGTCACAATTTTACGGGTTGTGCACGCTCTATAATTTTGAATAAATGTAGACAGTTTCCTCCAGCGTGCAAAACGGTCACATTGTTGCTGGTGTACGCGCTAGGTAAATTTTGAAAAAAGTTGACAGTTTTGCTCAGCGCGCAAAACGATCACAATTTTGCCGGTTGTGCGTGTTGGGTAATTTTGGATAAATGTAGGCTGTTTTGTACAGCACGCGAAACTGTCACAATTTTGCCGGGTGTGTGCGCTGGTAATTTTGGGTAAATGTTGGCTGTTTTGTCCAGCGCGCAAAACAGTCACAACTTTACTGGCTATGCGCGCTGAGTAATTTTGGATAAATATTGAAATTTTTTATCAGCGCATAAAATGGTCACAATTTTGCCGGTTGTGAGCAATGTGTAATTTTTGGCGAATGTAGACATATTTTGGTCATCGAGCAAAATAGTCATAATTTTACAGGTTGTGCGCGCTGGGTCACTTTCGGTAAATGAAGACATTTGTCCTCAGCGCGCAAAACAGTCACAATTTTGCGGGTTGTGGGCGCTGTTTAAATGTGGGTAAATATAGACAATATTTGCGTAGCGCGCAAAACAGTCACAACTTTGTCGGTTGTGCGCGCGGGGTAATTTTGGGTAAATGTAGGCAGTTTTGCCCCGCGCGCAAAATGGTCATAATTTTGCGGGTTGTGCGCGCGGGGTAAATTTGGGAAATGTAGACAATATTTGCGTAGCGCACAAAACAGTCACAACTTTGCAGGTTGTGCACGCTGGGTAACTTTGGGTAAATGTAGACAGTTTTGCCCAGCGCTCAAAACGGTCGCAATTTTGCGGGTTGTGCACGCTGGGTAATTTTGGGGAAATGTAAATAGTTTTGTCCAGTGCGTAAAATTGTTAGTATTTCTCCGGTTGTGCGCGCTGGGTAATTTTTGGCAAATGTTGACATTTTTGCCCAGTGCGCAAAACGGTCACAATTTTGCCGGGTGTTTGTGCTGGTAATTTCGGGTAAGTTTAGATATTTTTGCCTAACGTGCAAAATAGTCACAATTTTGCCAGATGTGACTGTAGTTTACCCAAATTTATCCAGCGCCCACAACCCGCAAAATTATGATCGTTTTGAGCAACGGAAAACTGCAGTCACAATTTTGCGGGTTGTGGGCGCTGGATAAATTTGGGTAAACTACAGTCACATGCGGCAAAATTGCGACTGTTTTGCACGCTAGGCAAAAATATCCACACTTACCCGAAATTACATGCACAAACACCCGACAAAATTGTGACCATTTTGCGCACTGGGCAAAATGTCAACATTTGCCAAAAATTACCCAGCACGCACAATCGAAGAAATTCTAACAGTTTTGCGCACTGGACAAAACTGTTTACATTTACCCAAAATTACCCAGCGTGCACAACCCGCAAAATTGCGACCGTTTTGAGCGCTGGGCAAAACTGTCTATATTTATCCAAAGTTACCCAGCGTGCACAACCGGCAAAGTTGTGACTGTTTTGTGCGCTACGCAAATATTGTCTACATTTACCCAAATTTACCCAGCGCACACAACCCGCAAAATTGTGATCGTTTTGCGCGCTGGGCAAAACTGCCTACATTTACCCAAAATTACCCAGCACGCACAACCGGCAAAGTTGTGAATGTTTTGCGCGCTACACAAATATTTTCTACATTTACCCAAATTTATCCAGCGCCCACAACCCGTAAAATTGTGACTGTAGTTTTCCGTTGCTCAAACCGAATCACGCCAACGTTATGGAAGTTCCTGGATTGTGTGAAATAAGATTAGTACCATCCTCTGATTTCAGAATCAAATTTGGAAAATTGGCTATGTTTGATTCTCCGGTCGACATTGTCGTTTCTGACTCTTTTGTGCGCTGAGCAAAACTGTCTACATTTACCCCAAATTAGACATTGTTGCTCATCGCGTAAAATGGTCAGAATTTTGCCGGTTGTGAGCGATGTGAAATTTTTGGTAAATGTAGACATATTTGGTCAGCACGCAAAACAGTCATAATTTTACAGGTTGTGCGCTGGGTTACTTTGGTTAAATGTAGACATTTGTGCTCAGCGCGCAAAATGGTCACAATTTTGCGGGTTGTGGGCGCTGGATAAATTTGGGTAAATGTTGAAAATATTTGCATAGCGCGCAAAACAATCACAATTTTGCCAGTTGTGCGCACTGGGTAATTTTGAGTAAATATAAACAGTTTTGCCCAGAGCGCAAAACGGTCTTATTTTTGCGAGTTGTGCACACTGTGTAATTTTGGGTAAATGTATACAGTTTAGTTCAGCGCGCAAAACTGTCTACATTTACCCCAAATTACCCAGTGCGCACAACCGACAAAAATGTGACCGTTTTGAGCGCTGGGCAAAACTGCGTACATACCCAAAATTACCCAGCGCGCACAACCGGCAAAATTGTGACCGTTTTGCGCGCTACGCAAATATTGTCTACGTTTATCCAAATTTACCCAGCACCCACAACCCGCAAAATTAGACTGTTTTGCGGTCTGAGCACAAATGTCTACCTTTACTCAAAGTGACCCAGCGCGCACAACCTGTAAAATTATGACTGTTTTGCGCGCTGACCAAATATGTCTACATTTACCAAAAATTTCGCGCAGAATACAGGTAATCGAATGGTTTCGGGCTGTTGCAATCATATTCAACTGCATGCTCGACCAATCAGTTTTTTCTCATAGGGACCAAATCATTACCCTAAAGGCTAAACCCTTTTTTAACTTTAAGGAATTTGTCCACATCAGCATCTACACGTGTTGTTGGCCTCCCTACCTACTAGGCTACAAGAAATAAAGGCCACACGCCAGAACTTAACATCTTAAGGCACATAGATTCACTTACTAATTAAGACCAACACCAGCTGGAGTCGGTAACACGTTCACCAAGCTTACACGGTATCAGTTTTTTTGCGTAACGCATCAGCAAGTCTCATATGCTCATTTAATTCACTAAAACTCAAACCTTGCCGCTGCCTCCTATACTAACTAGTAGATGTACAATAATCCTTATTACATTAATGTTTTTACAAGGTACCCGGAACCTACTCGGAACCATAGGCTTCGGGTAAGTTCCGGGTATAGAGTCCAACTGGTAGGTTCCGTGTCCAAATTTTACGAACAGGTTTCTTTCCTGGTAGGGTCTGAATAACATTAAAAAACAGTGTACCCGGACCTGCACACCCCTACTAGATGATATCATGTTACATGGAAAAGTGGATTGATTTTAGTTGAATTTCTTGAAAATTCTCCTTAAGTGCTTCAATTTTTAATCATCACACTTACACATTGGTGTAGAAGTCTTTGTTATAATTTTTATTGGATTTGACTAGTTTATTCTAAGAATGACTACTTACTAGTGTTTGCTATAGTTTATATAATACACCTATTTTGCATGTGATATGACATTGACTTCGCAAGTACACTTTTGATGATAATAAAAGGGGAAGAATAGTTGGGAAAAGATTTGTGATATTGTGCATTAATGAATGTACGTTCAAGGGGGAGTATGAATATATGGGGAGCATGTAACCCGTCTGAATGCTTGAACATTTGTTGCATACTTTCTCCTTCATCACACTTCACACACACACACACACACACACACACACACACACACACACACACACACACACACACGTCACGATAATATTATTTGGATCATTATTGCTCAAATCTTATATTGGTTTGTCATCATCAAAAGGGAAGATTATTGGATACAACGTAAGTTGGAAATAACGATAGATGACTTCGTGTTTGATGATAAAAAACGTGTGCGAACAATTTGATGTGTATGCTAAGTGCTTTCAGGAGTGGCAAGCTCATAAATATTCAAAGGGAGACTTAGTCAAAGTGATAGAGAAATATGCAAAGAAAACTTAGTCAAAGTGATGGAGAAATTGTAATTCATTTGCAATTTGGACTTGGTCAAATATGGAGAGATATGGAGAGATCTCATTCATATCAAAAGTGATTGAACCAAATCTCATGCAAATCAATTTGTGAGTAAATGAGATCCTAAATAAGATCCTACCCAAATCCCATTGCCATTCAAATTCAAATCCTCTTCATATCCAATTTAAACTCCAAATCCTGTTGTGATTGAAAGAGATCTTCCATATGATTATGTCAAATCCTATTCAAGTTAGGATTCCATCGAATCTCCTTATTCTAAGGGATTCTACGAGAGCCTAATTGATTTCCTTCTCCTCCTAAATAAACTCACACCAAAGGAGAGAGAGAGAGAGAAACAAGGCTGGCCCTAGACTCATTTCTCTTCATCTTGCGCCAGGACGATCACAACTCAGTGCTCTACAACATGGCCAAAGTTCTTCATCGTCTTCAAGCATTGCCGCAAGAATAAGAAACCATCCATCATCAAGCTAGATATCCAAGCATAATCCATCTTCAACTTAGAGGAGCAAGCTACCAAGGCCACCATCTTTGAAGAAGCAAATTCTAAGAGATAAAATTCCCTAGGATGCACTTCAAAGATCTTAGAATTCATTTCCACAAGAGCATCCAAATTGGCCCTTCCTTATTTTTAAGTCAAAGAGGATGAGCTCACATTTTCAACGAGTATTTATTCGGATTTTTCTACGCTAGGATCGATTTACTACAATTTCTGGAAGACGGGACAGAAACATACTTTACACACAGACTGCTGACGATTCTGCAGAACAGAGAATTGATTTACGCACAGACCAGATTCGGGTAGATTGGTGCATCGAACTTCGGAGGGCTATATCTTGAGATCCAGATATCGGATTGAGACACCAATTGTGACAACATGAAGCTGACGATGCACTGATCGACAGAGACGATGAGATCGACACGACCTGAGCTTTTCTAAACTATTATTACTTTATATTCATGTACTTGGTGTATCGATCTTTGTAGATTACTTATTCATTCTTTTGGGGGTCTTGTCTAGTTGAGGCTAGACAAGAGGGTCTTGACGAGTTGGTGCTTGTCAAGAGAGAGTTGCTAGATTAATAGTGTTTAACACTTTGGTGAGTGCGGTATTGAACCGGGTGAGCGGAGAGTTGGGGCTTGGGGAGCTTAACAGTTGTACACAGTTGCATATTAATGCTAGTAATTGCTTTGGGGCTGCAGTAGGTCGTTAGGGCGACCGAACTAGGGTAAATCTGATATACACTCTGTGTTTGCTTTTATTTACTCTGTATCTGATTATAACTGCCTTTGATTGCATATATGTTCACGAGAATTTTTGTTAGTCTATTCAACCCCCCTCTAGGCTTTGATCCATATCCAACACAAACGTGGTCCATAAAAATCATATCATTTATAAAAATGTAGAAAATAGCACCGAGCTTATAAAAATGTAGAAAATAGCACCGAGCTTATAAAAATCCGCAAAACTATCCGTCAGAACAGAGAGATTTCCATCTTCAATTGAAAAATACAGAAGACAAAATTAGGCCAAAACTCATATCTTTTAATAAAAACATATATATCTTCCAGAAAATATAGAAAATAATCCCGAGGTCAGAATAATACGCAAAATGTCCATTGGAACAGAGATCACCATATTCAACAGAAAAAATAAGAGAAGACAAAATTAGGGCAATAAATCATATCATTTAATAAAAAGATACATGACTTCTCGAAAATGTAGAAAAATAGCCACGAGCTCAGAAAATTCCGCAAAAATGTCCATTAGAACTGGGAGATCGCCATCTTCAACTGAAAAATAAGAGATGACTAGGCTATAAAATCAAAGCATTTAATATATAGATTCATATTATACAAAAATATAGAAAATAGCCCGTAGCGCAAAATAAATACGCACAAATGGCCATTGGAACCGGAAGATCGCTATCTTCAACCAAAAAATAAGAGAAGACAAAATTAGGCCATAATATCATATCATTTAATAAAATGATACTTATCTTGCAAAAATGTGGAAAATAGCCCAGAGCTCAGAAAAATCAGCAAAAATATCCATTGGAACAGGGAGATCGCATCTACAACTGGAAGATAAGAGAATGCAAATTTAGGTTTAAAAATCATATCATTTAATAAAAAGATTGTCATCTTCAACTGAAAAATAAGAGGACAAATTTAGGCTATAAAAATCATATCAATTAATAAAAAGATCCATATCTTTCATAAAATGTAGAAAATAGTACCAAGCTCAGAAAATGATATATAAAAATATTATCAGTTGAAGATGGCGATATCCTGGTTACAATGGACATTTTTATAGATGAAGATGGCGATTTCACGGTTCCGAATTTTGTCTGCTCTTATATTTCTATAGAAAATGGCAATTTCATGGTTTCAACGGTCATTTTTGGCCTAATTTTGTCTTCTCTGATATCATTTAATAACATGAGAAAAATAGCCCGGAGTTCAGAAAAATCCGCAAAAATATCCATTAGAACTAGGAGATCGCCATCTACAACCGAAATATAAGAGAAGACAAAATAAGGCGAAAAAATCATATCATTTAATAAAAAGATCGCCATCATCAACTGGAAAAAAAAAGAAGACAACATTAGGCGAGAAAAATCATATCAATTAATATAAAGATCATTCTCTTTAAGAAAATATAGAAAATAGCCTCGAGCTCCGAAAAATACATATAAATTTCTGTTGGAACCGGGAGATTGCCATCTTCAACTGAAAAATGAGAGAAGACAAAAAATAGGCTATAAAAATCATATCATTTAATATAAAGATCCATATCTTATAGAAAATATAGAAAATTGCCTGGAGCTCAAAAAATCCGTAAAATTGTCCGTTAGAATCGGGAGATTGCCAACTTTAACGAAAAAAAATAATAGAAGACAAAATTGGACCAAAAAATCATATCATTTAATAAAAAGTTACATATCTTCCTGAAAATGTAGAAAATAGTCCTGAGCTAAGAAAAATCCGCAAAAATGTCCGTTGGAACCAGGAGATCGCCATCTTTAACTGAAAAATAAGAGAAGACAAACTTATGCCATAAAAATCATATCATTTACTAAAATATATATATATCTTAAATAAAATTTAGAAAATAGCCCCGAGATTAAAAAATTCGGCAAAAAAATCTGTTGGATACGGGATATCATTATCTTCGACTGGAAAATAACAGAAGGTAAAATTAGTCTATAAAAATCATATCATTTAATAAAATATACTAGAGCTCAGAAAAATTTACAAAAATAACTTTGGAACCAGGAGTTCGCCATCTTCAAATAAAAAATAGAAGAAGACAAAATTAGGCCAAAAACATATCATTTAATAAAAAGATCCAAAACTTCCAGAAAATGTAGAAAAATAGTTCCGAGCTCAGAAAAATCCGAAAAGAAGTCTGTTGGAATTGGAAGATCGCTATATTCAACTAAAAAAATAAGAGAAGACAAAATTAGGCTACAAAAATCATCTTATTTAATAAAAAGATCCATATCTTCAATAAAATGTAAAAAAACAGCACTGAGCTCAGAAAAGTACCAAAAATGTCCCTCGGGATATCGTCATCTTTAACTGAAAAATAAGAGAAGACAAAATTTGGCTATAAAAATCATATCATTTAATCTAAATATCCACATCTTTCAGAAAATGTAGAAAATAGCTTGGAGCTAAGAACAATCCGCAAAAATGTCCATTGTAACCGAGAGATCGCCATCTTCATGTGAAAAGTAAGAGAAGACAAAATTGGGCCAAAAAATCATATCATTTAATAAAAAGATGCATCTCTTCTAAAAAGTGTAGAAAATAGCTCGAGGTCAGAAAAATCTGTAAATATGTTCGTTCGAACTAGGAGCTTGCCAATTTTTAACCGAAAAATAAGAGAAGACAAATTTAGTCTATAAAATTATATCATTTATTTAAAAGATCCATATCTTCAACAAACTATAGAAAATTGTCTCGAGCTGAGAAAAATCCACAAAAATTTCTGTTGGAACCGAGAGGTCACCATCTTCAACTAAAAAAAATAAGAGAATACAATTTAGGCTATAAAAATGATATCATTAAATATAAGTATTCATATCTTTAACTGAAAAATGCGCAAAAATGTTGATTGGAACAAGTAGATCGCCATCTGCGAATGAAAAGTAAGTGAAGAAAAAATAGGATATAAAAATCATATCATTTGATATAAAGGTTCTTATCTTCTTGAAAGTGTACAAAATAGCCTAGACCTCAGAAAAATTCGTAAAAATGTCTGTAAGAACCGGGAGATGGCCATTTTCAACTGAAAAATAAGAGAAGACAAAATTACGCCATAGAAATCATATCATTTAATAAAATGACACATATCTTCAATAAAATCTAGAAAATAGCCCCACACTCAGAAACATCCGCAAAAATTTACGTTGGAACCGGGAGATCGCCATCTTCAACTGGAATATATGAGAAAACAAAATTAGACCAAAAAATCATATCATTTAATGAAAAGATCGTCATCTTCAACTAAAAAATAAGAGAAGACAAATTTAGGCTATAAAAATCATATCAATTGATAACAAGATCCTTATCTTTCATAAAATGTATAAAATAGCACTATGTCCAGAAAATGATATATAAAAATCTTATCAATTGAAGATGGCGGTATCCCGGTTACAGCAGACATTTTTATAGATGAAGATGGCGATGTCCCGGTAGCGAATTTTGTCTTCTCTTATATTTCAGATGAAGATGGCGATTTCACGGTTTCAACGTACATTTTTTGGCGTAATTTTTCCTTCTCTGATAGCAGTTAATAAAACGATCCATATCTTTCAGAAAATATAAAATATATACCGAAGCTTAGAAAAATCTGCAAAAAAATGTCCGTTAGAACCAGGAGATCGCCATCTTCAACTGAAATATTAGAGATGACAAAATAAGGCCAAAAAACATATGATTTAATAAAAATATTGCCATCATCCCCGGAAAATAAGAGAAGGCAAAATTAGGCAACAAAAATCATATCAATTAATATAAAGATCCTTATCTTCCAGAAAATATAGAAAATAGCCCCGCACTCAGAAAAATATGCAAAAATTTCGTTGGAAATGGGAGATTGCCATCTTCAACTGAAAAATAAGAGAAGACAAATTTAGGGCATAAAAATCATACCATTTAATATAAATATCAATATCTTACAGAAAACCAGAGCTCAGAAAATTCGCAATAATGTCCGTTGGAACCGGGAGACGCCATCGTCATCCGAGAAATAATATAAGACAAAATTAGGCTAAAAATCGTATCATTTAATATAAAAATCCATATGTAATAGAAAATTTGGAAAATTGCCCGGAGCTCAGAAAATTCCACAAAAATTTCCGTATGAACTAGGAGATCACCATATTCAACGGTAAAATAAGACAAGACAAACTTAGTCTATAAAAATCATATCAATTACTAAAAAGATCCATATCTTCAATAAACTGTAGAATATAGTTTTGACTTAGATAAATATACAAAAATGTCCGTTGGAACCGGGATATCGACATCTTCAACTAAAAAATCAGAGAAGACAAAATTATGCTATAAAAAATCATATAATTTAATATAAAGATTTATATCTTACAGAAAATTTAGAATT
>CM061140.1:65450265-65590518 GCA_030789695.1 Scilla litardierei
ATTCGGCCAAAAAAATCGTATCATTTCATAAAAAGGCACATAACTTCCAGAAAATGTAGAAAAACCAGTGAAAATGTATCTTGAAACCAGGAGATCGCCATCTTCAACTAAAAAAAATAAGAGAATACAAACGTAGGCTACTAAAATCGTATTATTTAATAAAAAGTTCAATATCTTCCAGAAAATGTAGAAAATAGCACCGAGCTCAAAAAATACACAAAAATGTATGTTGGAACTGGAAGATCTACATCTTCAACTGAAAAAATAAGAGAAAACAAAATTAGGATATAAAAATCATTTCATTTAATAATAAGATCCATAACCTTCCAAAAATGTAGAAAATAGCCCGTAGCTCAGAAAAATCCGCAAAAATGTTCGTTGAAACCGAGAGATCGCCATCTTCATCTTAAAAAATAAGAGAAGAAAAAATTAGGTCAAAAAATCTATCATTTAATAAAAATATCCACATCTTCCTAAAAATGTACAAAATAGCCCCGACCTCAAAAAAAATCGAAAAAAATGTTCGTTGAAACTGGGAGATCGCCAACTTCTCCTGAATAATAAGAAAAGACAAAATTAGGGTATAAAAATCATATCGTTTAATATAAAGATTCAAATCATACAGAAAATGTAGAAAATAGATCGGAGCTCAAAATGCAAAAAATGTACCTTGGAACCGTGATATCGACATCTTCAACTAAAAAATAAAAGAAGACACAATTAGGCCAAAAATCATATCATTTAATAAAAAGATGTATATCTACCATTAAATGTAGAAAATATCACCGAGTTCAGAAAAATCCGCACAAATGTCCATTGGAACCGGGAGATCGCAATATTAAACTAAAACAGAGAAGATTAAATTAGGCCAAAAAATCATATCATTTAATAAAAAGACTCATATCTTTCAGAACATGGATTTAAAAGCCCAAAGCTAAGAAAAACATGTAGATATGTCCGTTGGAACCCGGGAGATCGCCATGTTCAACTAAAAAAATATAAGACGACAAAATTAGGCAACAAAAATCTTTTCATTTAATAAAGAGATCCATATCTTTAATAAAATGTATAAAATAGAATGGAACTCAGAAAAATCCACAAAAATGTTTGTTGGTACTGGGAGATCTCCATCTTCAACTGAAAAATAAGAGAAGAAAAAATTACGATATAAAAATCATATCATTTAATATAAAGATTCTTATCCTTCAGAAAGTGTACAAAATAGCACCGAGCTTAGAAAAATTCACAAAAAATGTCCGTTGGAGCCTGAAGATCGCCATCTTCAACTTAAAAATAAATGAAGCCAAAATTAGGCCAAAATATTATATCATTTAATAAAATGATACATATCTTCCAAAAAAGTGGAAAATAGTCCGAAACTCAGAAAATTCCGCAAAAAAGTCTGTTGGAACCGGGAGATCGCCATCTTTAACTGAAAAAATAACAGAAGAAAAAATTCGGTCAAAAAATCATATCATTTTATGAAATGATCCATAACTTCTCGAAAATGTAGAAAACTAGCCCTGAGCTTAGAAAAATTGAAAAAATGTCCGTTGGAACCAGGAGTCGCCATCTTCAACTGAAAATTATGAGAAGACAAAATTAGGTTATAAAAATCATATCATTTAATATAAATATATATATCACACATAAATGTAGAAAATAGCTCGGAGCTTAGAAAAGTCCGAAAAAATGTTCGTTGGAACCGGGGAGATCGCCCTCATGAACTAAAAAAGAAGACAAAATTAGGCCAAAATCATATCATTTAATAAAAACATATATGCCACAAAATGTAGAAAATAGCATAGAGCTCAGAAAAATCCGCACAAATGTCCGTCGGAACAGGAGATCGCAATATTCAACTAAAACAGAGAAGACAAAATTAGGCCACAAAATCATATCATTTAATAAAAAGATTCATTACTTTAAGAAAATGTCAAAAATAGCCCTAAGCCAAGAAAAATCTGCAAAAATGTCAATTGGAACCAGAAGATCGCCACTTTCAACTGAAAAATATGAGAAGACAAAATTAGGCTACAAAAACTTGTCATTTTATAAAGAGATCATTATCTTTAATAAAATGTAGAAAATAGCCTGGAACTCAGAAAAATCCACTAAAATATCCGTTGGAATTTGGAGATCTCCACTTCAACTGGAAAAAAGGAGAAGAAAAAATTAGGATATAAAAATCATATCATTTAATATAAATATTCTTATCTTCCAGAAAGTGTACAAAATAGTCTCGAGCTAAGAAAAATCCGTAAAAACAGAGAGATCGACATCTTCAACTGAAATTATGAGAGAAGACAAAATTAGGCTAAAATATCATATCATTTAATAAAACGATACATATCTTCCAAAAAGTGGAAAATAGCCATGAGCTTAGAAAAATCCACAAAAATAACCGTTGGAACCGAGATATCGCCATCTTCGACCGAAATGTAATTGATGACAAAATTAGGCCAAAATATCATATCATTGATAATGATACATACTTTCCAAAAAAGTGGAAAAAAGCCCAGAGCTTGGAAAAATCCGCAAAAATGCCCTTGAAACCGAGAGATTGCCATCTTTTGCTGGAATATAAGAGAAGACAAAATTAGGCAAAAAAATCCTGTCATTTAATAAAAAAATCGTTATCTTCAACTTGAAAATAAGAGAAGACAGATTTAGGCTATAAAAATCATATCAATTAATAAAAAAGATCCATATTTTTCATAAAATGTAGAAAATAGCACCAAGCTCAGGAAATGATGTTTAAAAATCTTATCAGTTGAAGATGGAAATATTTCGGTTGCAACAGACATTTTTATAGATGAGAAGGGGACTTCTCGGTTTCGAATTTTGTCATTTCAGTTGAAGATGGCGATTTCCCGGTTTCAACAAACATTTTTGGCCGAATTTTATCTTTTCTGATATCATTTAACAAAATGATCCATATCTTCTAGAAAATGTGAAAAATAGCCCGGAGCTAAGAAAAATCTGTAAAGATGTCCGTTGGAACCGAGACATCGTAATCTTCAATCGAAATATAAGTGAAGACAAATAAGGCCAAAAATCATATCATTTAATAAAAGATCGCTATCATCAACTGGAAAATAAGAGAAGACAAAAAATTAGGCAAAAATCATATAAATTAATATAAAGATACTTATCTTCCAAAAATAAAGAAAATAGTCTCGGCCGCAGAAAACCACGCAAAAATTTCCGTTGGAAACGGGAGATCGCACTCTTCAACTAAAAAATAAGAGAAGATAAAATTAGGCCCTAAAAATCATATCATTTAATAATAAGATCCATATCTTACAGTAAATGTAGAAAATAGTGCAATGCTCAGAAAAATCCGCAAAAATCTTCATTGGAACCAGGAGATCACCATTTTCATTTAAAAAATAAGAGAAGACAAAATTAGGCCATAAAATCATATCATTTAATTTAAAGATCCACATCTTACAGAAAATCTAGAAAATAGCATGTAGCTCAGAAAATTATGCAAAAACTTCCGTTAGAACCGGGAGATCGCCATATTCAACTGAAATATAAGAGAAGAAAAACTTAGTCTATAAAAATATTATCATCTTATAAAAAGATCCGTATCTTAAATAAACTGTAGAACATAGTTCCGAGTATAGAAAAATCTGCAAAAACAGTCGTTGGAACAGGGAGATCGACATCTTCAACTAAAAAATCAGAGAAAATAAATAAGTTTATAAAAATCATATCATTTAATATAAAGATTCATATCTTAAAAAATTTAGAAAATAGCCCGGAGCATAGCAAAGTCCACAAAAATGTCAGTTGGAAACGGGCGATCGCCATCTTCAATGAAAAAAATATGAGAAGACAAAATTAGGCCTAAAAATCATATCATTAAATAAAAAGATCTATAACTTCTCAAAAATGTAGAAAATAGTGCCAAGCTCATAAAAAGCCGCAAAAATATCTGTTAGAACCGAAAAATCGCCATCTTCAACTGAAAAATAAGAGAAAACAAAATTCGCCTATAAATATCATATCACTTATTATAAAAAATCAATATCTTCCAGAAAATTTATAAAATATCCCGGATCTTAAAAAAATCCGCATAAATGAACGTTGGAAATGGGAGATTGCCATCTTCAACTGAAAAAAGGGAGGACAAAATGAGGCCAAAAATCATGTTATTTAATAGAAAGATCCATAACTTCCCGAAAATATAGAAAATAGTCTCAAGCTCGAAAATATCAGCAAAAATGTCCATTGGAAGAGGGAGATCGACAACATCAAGTAAAAAAATAAGTGTCGACAAAATGAGGTTAAAAATCATATTATTTAATAAAAAGAGCATTATCTTCAATAAAATGTAGAAAATAGCCATAACAAAGAAAAATCTGCAAAAATGTCCGTTGGAGCCAAGAGATCGCCATTTTCAACTGAAAAAATAAGAGAAGACAAAATTAGGTTATAAAAATCATATTATTTAGTCTAAAGAAATATATCTTACTAAAATGTAGAAAATAGTCCGGAGCTCAGAAAAATATGTAAAATGTCCGTTGGAACTGGGAGATCGCCATCTTCATCTAAAAAAAATATGAGAAGATAAAATTAGGCCAAAATCATATTATTTAATAGAAAGATTCATATCTTTCATAAAATGTAAAAATTGCCTCAATGTCAAAACAATCCGTAAAAATCTCCGTTGGAACCGTGAGAACACATTTTTAAAATGAAAAATAAGAGAAGACAACATTAGGCCAAAAAATCATATCATTTAATAAAATGATCCATATCTTCCAAACAATGAAGAAAAATAGCCCCAAGCTAACAAAATAAGTAAAAATGTCCACTGGATCCAGTAGATCCTAATATTCAGCTGAAAAAATAAGAGAAGAAAACGTAGGACATAAAAATCATTTCATTTAACAAAAAAATCATTTCTTCCATAAAATGTAGAAAATAGCACCAAGCTTCGAAAAATCTGCAAAAAATTTTGTTGGAACCGGAAGATTACCCACTTTAACTGAAAAATAACAATAGACAAAATTAGGCCAAAAATCATATCATTTAATAAAAATATACATATCTTCAAGAAAATTTAGAATATACCCACGAGATCAGAATAATCTTAAAAAAATGTCCGTAGGAACAGGAAAATCGCCATTTTCAATTGAAATATAAGAGAAAACAAAAGTAGACCAAAATATCATATCATTTAATGAAATAATACATATCTTCCAAAACCGAGGAAAATAGCCCCGAGCTTAGAAAAATCCGCAAAAATGTCCCTTGGAACCGAGAGATCGCCATCTTCAACCGAAATATCAGAGAAGACAAAATTAGACCAAAATATCATATTATTGAATAATGATACATATTTTCCAAAAACATGGAAAAAAAGCCCGAAGCTCAGAAAAATCCGCAAAAATGTCCGTTGGAACCGGGAGATCGCCATCTTCAACTGGAATATAAGAGAGTACAAAATTAGTCAAAAAATCATACATTAAATAAAAAGATCGCTATCTTCAACTTGAAAATAGAGAAGACAAATTTAAGATATAAAAATCATATCAATTAATAAAAATATCCATATTTTTCATAAAATGTAGGAAATAACATCAAGCTCATGAAATGATGTATAAAAATCTTATCAGTTGAAGATGGCGATTTTCTGGCTGTAATGGACATTTTTATAGATGAAGAAGGGGATTTCCCAGTTCCAAATTTAGTCTTCTCTTATATTTCGTTGAAAATGGCAATTTCTCAGTTTCAACGGACAATTTTGGCCTAATTTTGTCTTCTCTTATATCATCTAACAAAACGATCCATATCTTCCAGAAAATGTGAAAAATAGCCAGGAGCTTAGAAAATTCTGCAAAAATGTCCATTAGAACTGGGAGATCGTCATCTTCAATCAAAATATAAGTGAAGACAAAATAAGGACAAAAATCATATCATTTAATAAAAAGATCGTCATCATCAACTGGAAAATAAGAGAAGACAAAATTAGGGAAAAAAATCATATAAATTAATATAAAGATACTTATCTTCCAAAAATAAAGAAATAGTCTCGACCTAAGAAAGCAACACAAAAATTTCCGTTGGAAACGGGAGATCACACTCTTTAATTGAAAAATAAGAGAAGACAAAATTAGGCACTAAAAACCATATCATTTAATAAAAAGATCCATATCTTATAGAAAACGTAGAAAATATTGTAGAGCTCAGAAATATCCGCAAAAATCTCCATTGGAGGAGACCGCCTTTTTCATCTAAAAAATAAAAGAGAGCAAAATTAGTCCATAAAATCATATCATTTGATTTAAAAGATCGGTATCTTATAGAAAATCTAGAAAATAATAGCATGTAGCTCAAAAAATTACGCAAATACTTCTGTTGGAACTGGGAGATTGCCATATTCAACTGAAAAATAAGAGAAGAAAAAAATTAGTCTATAAAAATAATAGCATTTAATAAAAGATCCATATCTTAAATAAACTGTAGAAATAGTTCCAAGTTTAGAAAAATCCGCAAAAAATAGTCGTGGGAACAGGGAGATCAACATCTTCAACTAAAAAAATCAGAGAATACAAAATCAGTCTATAAAAATCATATCATTTAATATAAAGATTCATAACTTCCAGAAAATTTAGAAATTAGCCTAGAGCTTAACAAAATCCACAAAAATGTCAGTTGAAACCGGGCGAGCGCCATCTTTAATGAAAAAAATATTATAAGACAAAATTAGGCCTAAAAATCATATCATTGAATAAAAATATCTAAAACTTCTCGAAAATGTAGAAAAATAGTGCCAACCTCATAAAAAGCCGCAAAAATATCCGTTAGAATCGAAATATCGCCATCTTCAACTGAAAAATAAGAGAAGACAAAATTCGACTATAACACTTATTATAAAAATCCATATCCTCCAAAAAATTTAGAAAATAGGCCGGATCTTAGAAAAATCCGCACAGATGTCCGTTGAAAATGGGAGATCGCCATCTTCAACTGAAAAAAGAGAGGACAAAATTAGGCCAAAAATCATATCATTTAATACAAAGATCCAAAACTTCTAGAAAATGTAGAAAAATAGGCACACGCTTAGAAAAATAAGCAAAAATGTCCGTTGTAAGAGATCAACATCATCAACTGAAAAATAAGAGAAGACAAAATGTCCGTTGGTACCGAGAGGTAGCCATTTCAACTAAAAATAAGAGAAGACAAAATTAGATTATAAAAATCATATCATTTAATCTAAAGAAATATATCTTACAAAATGTAGAAAATAGTCTGGAGCTCAGAAAAATCCACAAAATGTCCGTTGGAACTGGAAGATCGCCATCTTCATCTAAAAAAATATGAGAAGATAAAATTAGGCCAAAAATCATATTATTTAATAGAAAGATTCATTTCTCTCCAAAAATGTAAAAAATTACCTCTAGTTCAAAAAAATCTGCAAAAATCTCCGTTGGAACCGTGAGAACACAATTTTAAACTGAAAAAAAATAAAAGAAGACATTATTAGGCCAAAAAATCATATCATTAAATAAAATGATCCATATCTTCCATAAAATTAAAAAAAATAGCCCCAAGCTAACAAAAATCAGTAAAAATGTCTGCTGGAACATGCAGATCCTAATATTCAATTGAAAAAATAAGAGAAGAAAAATGTAGAATATAAAAATCATATCATTTAACAAAAAATTCATATCTTCCAGAAAATGTAGAAAATAGCACCAAGCTTCGAAAAATCTGCAAAAATTTTTGTTGCAACTAGAAGATCACCAACTTGAACTGAAAAATAAGAGTAGATAGAATTAGGCCAAAAATCATATTGTTTAATAAAAATATCCATATCTTCAAGAAAATTTAGAAAATTCCCGCGAGGTCAAAATAATCTGCAAAAATGTCCGTAGGATCTGGAAAATTGCCATTTTCAATTGAAAAAAATAGGAGAAGACAAATTTAGGTCAAATAATCGTATCATTTAATAAAAAGATCCATAACTTCACGAAAATGTATAAAAATAGTCCCGAGCTTAGAAAAATCTACAAAAATGTCCGTCGGAACCGGGAGATTGCCATCTTCAACTGAAAAATAAGAGATGACAAAATTAGACTAAAAATTAGATCATTTAATAAAAAGATTCATATATTAATAAAATAAAGAAAATAGCCTCAGCACAGAAATATCCCCTAAAATGCCCGTTGGAATAGGGAGATCGCCAGCTTCAACTAAAAATATAATAGAAGATAAAATTAGGTGAAAAATTATACAATTTAATAAAATAATCTATATCTTCGAAAAATGCATAAAATATAGCCTTGAGGTCAAAAAATCTATGAAAATATCCGTTGGAACAGAGAGATCGCTATCTTCAACTGAAAAATAAGAGAAAACAAAATTAGGCTATAAAAATCATATCTTTTACTTTAAAGATACATATCTTACAGAAAATTTAGAAATTAGCTAGTAGCTCAGAAAAAATCGTAAAAATGTTCGTTGGAACCGGAAGATCGCCATCTTAATTTGAAAAATAAGAGAAGACAAAATTAGGATTAAAAATCAAATTATATAATAAAAACATCCATATCTTCAAGAAAACGTAGAAAGTAGCCTCTAGGTCAAAACAAACCCACAAAAATATCCTTTGGAACCGAGAGAATGCCATCTTCAACTGATAAATAAGAGAAGACAAAATTGGGTCAAAAAACATATCATTGTATATAATGGTCCATATAATCCATAAATTATAGAAAAATAGCCCCGAACTTAGAAAATCCGCAAAAAATGTCCGTTGGAACCCAGAGATCGCCATCTTCGTCTGAAAAATATGAGAAGGCAAAATTAGGGCAAAAATCGTATTATTTATTAAAAAATCAATAATTTCCAGAAAATATAGAAAATAACCTCTAGTTCCAAAAAATGTCTATTGGAACCGGAAGAATGCCATCTTAAACTGGAAAAAAATAAGAGAAGACAATGTTAGGCAAAAAATCATATCATTTAATAAAATGGTCCATATCTTCCATTAAATATAGAAAAATAGCCCCAGGGTAAGAAAAATGAGTAAAAATGTCCATTGGAACCGGTAGATCGCCATATTCAACTGAAAAAAAAGAAAAGATAAACAAAGGATATAAAAATTACATCATTTAATAAAAAGATCCATATCTTACATAAAATGTAGAAAATAATATCGAGCTGCGAAAAATCTGCAAAAAATGTCCGTTGGATCTGGCAAATCGCCATCTTCAACTAAAAAAATAAGAGAAGACAAAATTATGCCAAAAATCATATCATTTAATAAAAAGAAGCATATCTTCCAGAAAAGTGAGAAAATAGCTCGAGGTCATTATAATCCGCAAAAATGTCCGTTGGAACCGGGAGATCGCCATCTTCAACTTAAAAAAGAGAAGGCAAAATTAGGCCAAAATCATATCATCATTAAAAATTACATATCTTACAGAAAATGTAGACAAATAGTCCCAAGCTAAGAAAAGTCCGCAAAAATGTCCGTTGGAAATGGTAAATCGCTTCATTCCTTGAAAAATAAGAGAAGAAAAATGTAGGATATAAAAATCATGTCATTTAATAAAAAGATACATATCTTCCATAAAATGTAGAAAATAGCACCGAGCTCAGAAAAAACCGCAAAAATATTAGTTGTAACCGGGAGATCGCAATCTTCAACTTAAAAATAAGAGAATGCAAAATTAGACCGAAAATCAAATCATTTGATAAAAAGATCCATATCTTCCAAAAATTTAGAAAATAGTACAGATGTCAGAATAAGCCGTAAAATGTCCATTGGAACTGGTAGATCGCCATATTCAACTGAAAAATAAGAGAAGACAAACAATGAATAAAAATTATATTATTTAATAAAAAGATCCATAACTTCCCAAAAATATAGAAAAATAGACTCGAGCTCAGAAAAATCCGCAAAAATGACCGTTGAACCGGGAGATAGCCATCTTCAACCGAAAATTAAGAGAAGAAAAAATTAGGCTATAAATCGTATCATTTAATATTAAGATCCATATCTTATAGAAAAAGTAGAAAATAGCCCGGAGCTCAAAAATACTGTACAAATGTAAATTAGAAACGGGAGATCGCAATCATCAATTAAAAAAGAGATGACAAAATTGGGCTTAAAAATCATATCATTTAATGAAAATATGCATATCTTCTAGAAAAGGAAGAAAAATAGTCCCAAGCTAAGAAAAATTCGCAAAAATTTCTGTTGAAACGGGTAGATCGCCATCTTCAACTAAAAAAAATAAGAGAAGACAAATTGTAGGCTATAAAAATCATATCATTTAAAAGATCCCCTTCTTTCATAAAATATAGAAAATAACACCGAGCTCATAAAAATCCGCAAAAATATCCGTTGGGACTGTGAGATTGCCATCTTTAATAGAAAAAGAAGAGAAGACAAAATTAGGCCAAAAATCAAATCATTTAATAAAAAGACCAAAAAATTAGAAAATAGCCCATATGCCAGAATAATATGCAAAAATATCTGTTGGAACCGAAAGATTGCCATCTTCAACTGGAAAATAAGAGAAGATAAAATTAGACCACAAAATCATATCATTTAATATAAAGATTCATATCTTTTAGAATATGTAGAAAATAGTGTGGAGCTCAGAAAAATCTGCAAACATTCCGCTGGAACCGGGAGATCGTCATCTTCTATTGAAAAAAAATAAGAGAAGACACATGTATGCTATAAAAATATCATTTAATAACAATTTATATATCTTATAGAAAATGTAGAAAACACCACCGAGCACAAATAACCTGCAAAAATGATCGTTGGAACAGGGAGATCACTTTCTTCAACTGAAAAATAAGATAAGACAAAATTAAGCTATTAAAATCATATTAATTAATATGAAGATTCATATCTTACAGAAAATGTTGAAAATATCTTGGAGCTCAGAAAAATCTGCAAAAATGTTCTTTGGAATCGGGAGATCTTCATCTTCATCTGAAACATAGAGAAGATAAAATTAGGCCAAAAATCATATCATTTCATAAAAAGATACATATCTTCCAGGAAATGTAGAAAAACAGCCTCAAGTTAAGAAAATCTACAAAAATGTCCATTGGAACCGGAAGATCACCATCTTTAACTGAAAAATAAGAGAAAACAAACGTAGTCTATTAAAATCAAATCATTTATAAAAATGTTGAAAATAGCACTGAGCTTATAAAAACCTGCGAAAATGTCTGTTGTAATCGGGAGATCGCCATCTTCAACTGAAAAATAAGAGAAGACAAAATTAGACCAAAAAATCATATCATTTAATAAAAAGATCCATAACTTCTCGAAAATGTAAAAAAATAGTACCGAGCTTAGAGAAATCCGTAAAAATGTCACTTTGAACCTGGAGCTCGCCATCTTAAACTGAAAAATAAGAGATGACAAAATTAGGTTATAAAAATCATATCATTTAATATAGAGATTCATATTATACAAAACATATATAAAATAGCTCCTAGCTTAAAATAACTCCGCACAAATGTCTTTTAGTATTAGGGGATCACAATCTTCAAAGTAAAAAAAGAGAACACAAAATTTGGCCAAAAAATCATATCATTTCATAAAAAGATACATATCTTCAAGAAAATGTAGAAAAATAGTCTCAAGCTAAGAAATATCTGCAAAAATATCCGTTGGAATCCGGAGATCGACATCTTCAACTGAAAAAAATAAGAGTAGACAAATGTAGGCTACAAAAATCATATTATTTAATAAAAAGTTATATATCTTCTATAAAATGTAGAAAATAGCATCGAGCTCAAAAAATATGCAAAAATGTGCGTTGGAATCGGGAAATCACTATCTTCAACTGAAAAATAAGAGAAGACAAACTTAGGCTTTAAAAATCATATCATTTAATTAAAAACAAAACTTTTCAAAAATATAGAAAATAGCCCTGAGCTCAGAAAAATCCGCAAAAATGTTCGTTGTAATCGGGAGATCGCCATACTCAACTGAAAAAATAAGAGAAGAAAAAATAAGGTCAAAAAATCATATCATTTAATAAAAAGATCCATTACTTACCAAAAGTGTAGAAAAATAGCACTGAGCTCAGAAAAACGGTAAAAATGTCCTTTAGAACTGGGGGATCGCCATCTTCAACTTAATAATAAGAGAAGACAAAATTAGGATATAAAAATCATATCATTTGATAAAATATTCATATCATACATAAAATGCTGAAAATGGCTCGGAGTTCAGAGAATCCGAAAAAATGTTCGTTGTACCCATGAAATCGCCATCATCAACTGAAAATAAGAGAAGACAAAATTAGGCCAAAAAATCATCGCATTTAATAAAAGATACATATTTGCCATAATATGTATAAAATAGCACCGAGATCAGAAAAACGCATAAATGTCCGTTGGAACCGTGAGATCACTATCTTCTACTAAAAAAGAGAAGACAAAATTGGGCCAAAAAATCATATCATTTAATAAAAAGATTCATATCTTCCAGAAAATGCTGAAAAAAATCCCAAAGCTAAGAAAAATTCGTAAAAATTTCTGTTGGAACCTGGAGATCGACATCTTCAACTGAAAAATATGAGAAGATAAAATTAGGCTATAAAAGTCTTGTTATTTAATAAAGATATCCATATCTTCAATAAAATATAGAAAATAGCCTGGAGCTCAGAATAATCCGCAAAAAATGTTCGTTGGAACAGGGAGATCACCATCTTCAACTGAAAAATAAGAGAAGAAAAAATTAGGATATAAAAATCATATCATTTAATATAAAGATTCTTATCTTTTAGAAAGTGTAGAAAATAGCCCCGAGTTCAGAAAAATTCGCAAGCATGTCCGTTGAAACCGGGAGATTGCCATCTTCATTTGGAATACAAGTGATGTGAAACCATAGAGGTGTGTCACGACCCGCTTCCCTAAAATGGAGGCGAGACGTGAAAAGGTCCGCACGAGAGTGGAGCTGTGAAGCCCCAAACCCGATAAGCGTCCAACATACATAAACAGGTCCCTGTAACCACAACAGAATAACAATAATAACACAAGGCGAGACTGAAATAAAATTCCACATCTCACAAATTTGTCCAACATCAACAAAGTCCAACATCCAGAAAAGCCACCAGGCTAAAAGAAAAGAGTCTAAAGGCCCAGAACAAGGCCAACAAAAGCAACGACAACAACAAAGTATAGGTGCTACGCACCGATAACAAAACAACTGTCTAACAAAAGTAAAACACACGAAGACACTAGGACTGGTCCCCAGTGTCCACGTACTCCCCGTCAAACACAAGCTCGGGCTCGGCGTCAGCAAACACCTCGTCCTCAACAAGGTACTCGGGCTCAGGATCTAACATGTGTCACCCAAAAGAGTAAAGGGGCACATGTCAGCAAGTCTAAAAGACTTGGGCAAGGAAACTGGAAGTAAGGCAACTAGCAACCTAGCAGTTTAGTATGCATGACATGGCAGTTATAACATGAGTGCACAATTTAAAACATGGCAAGATGATTTGTACAAGAGAACAATCATCGGGACAAGACAAGACAAGACAAGAGTAGCCACGCTACTATCAATCTCAATCAATTCACATTTTGTAGGTGTTTAGGCCCTTCGCTGAATGGCATAGCATTTCAGACCGATCGGCACTAAACACATTTCACGTTTCACGGTTATTTGTAGATGTTTACGCCCTTCGCTGAATGGCATAGCATTTCAGACCGATCGGCACTAAACACTACCCCACCCCAAAGAGTTTACGCCTTACAACTGTAGTTGTTGATCAAACAGACTCCCAGTTGAATGGCCGCTTAACCCTCACCCCCTATACCCACACGTAATGGAGCCTAGGGTCCCCGCACATGGAACTCAGCTAGTGAGCCTGGGGTTGCCCCGCACAATGAGCTCGCATTCCTATTTCACAATTCAATATCGAGCGTTGGGGTTTCCAACTCATTATGCTCGCTTCTGGTCACGAGCCAGGAAACACTCAATTCGGGCATTGGCTATCAACCAACACATGGCCCGCTTCTGGAACACGAGCCAGGAACACAAGCAATGTAGCAAAGCTACGCAATCACTGAAATACATGAAGGATGCAATGACATGACAATTAACTTGCGTGCCGATTATGGAAAGTAAACGTGACATGATAGTTGTGCAACATGCTAAATGTCGGAATTAGCTTCGTTGTCAAGCTAATTCCCCAATTTGCGCCTAGGCGAGTATCATTTCGTCGCCTAGTCTCTTTTACGCCTACAACAAGAAAATGGCCTAAAACATGGCCTAAACCCTAAGTGGCAAGTTTCACTTGCCTAGCACCGGGGATGGCGACTACTTCGTCACACGGATGCTATCTACGAGGGAAATCGCTGTTAAGGGGGAAACAAACATCAAACACATGAAATTAATTAGGGTTTCACCAAAATTATAAATAAGTTATGAAAACAACGGTAGAACGATTTCTTACCGAGAGGAGACGGAAGAAACACTCCGGGGAACCCTAGGATCAAATCTGGAGAAGATTGGAGAAGTTTGGGGAGACTAGGGTTTTTGGGGATTTGGGGATTTTGATGGGTTTTGGTGAGTTTTTGGGGAAGATGAGAGGTAGATAGAGTGATTGGATGGTTTGGATGATGATTCTAGGGCTTGGAATGGAGAAATGGAGCTTGGAGGAAGATGGGGGCTGAAGGGGGAAGTTTTTAGGGTTTTGGGTCGTGTTGGAGAAGAAGAAGTCGTTTGGGTTGGGTATAAATAGGTTGGGCTGGCGGCTGCCCAGAAATTAGGGTTTTAACACTAGTTAGTCGGTCAAAGAGCAACCACTGACCGACTAGTTTGGAAACTAGTCGGTCGGTCGATCAACGCAGACCGACTAAGTGCAAACAGTAACTTCTGAACGAAAATAGGATTCTAGAGTTAGTCGGTCCATGCACAAGTACTGACCGACTAGTTTGGCATCTAGTCGGTCGATGAACGTTCTTAGACCGACTAAGAGTAAACAGTAGCTGATACAAAAATAAGATGATAAGTTAGTCGGTTCAAGAAGCATTGCTGACCGACTAGTTTGCAACCTAGTCGGTCAACCAACGTTCTTAGACTGACTAACGATAAACAGTAACTCCTGAATAATTTTAGAAAGCCAACTAGTCGGTCCAAGAAGGATTGCCGACCGACTGGATCGTCATCTAGTCGGTCGGTGGCCCTTCTTACACCGGCTAATGAGCACAGAAAAGTACCGATACGGAGCGCGGGGCCCCGGGATCGATTCCTAAGACTCCTAGGCTTGATCTAACAGTTAGATTCGACCGTTATGAAGTCCGTCACGAGTGACTTACTTCGAAATCGACAATCCTAAGGAAGGAGCGAGAAAATACGACGAATCGATCGAAAATGAAATCTACGGAGACGAAAACCACACAAGAGGAGAAAATCCACCAAAACATATATTATATTATATTAAATCCAGATACACGAAAAGCAGTCGTTACATCCTCCCCAACTTAAGAAAAATTCCGTCCTCAGAATTTCCAAATACGCACGAGTCCGAAAACAAAAGTGGGAAACGCTCTCGCATCTCATCCTCATTCTCCCAAGTAGACTCTCCAGGTGAACCGTGTCGCCACATCACCCTCACAAGATTGACAATCTTGTTCCGGAGCGATTTCTGACGCCTGTCCAGAATCTGCACTGGATGCTGGTCATACGTCATATCGGGGCGAACGGTAATCTCCGAAAAATCCACCGCATGAGACGGATCGCTAATGTATCGACGAAGCTGCGACACATGGAAAACATTGTGAACTCCTTCCAAAGATGGCGGTAAGGCCAAGCGATAAGCTACATCGCCAACCCTCTCCAAAACGTCAAATGGTCCAATGTATCACGGGCTCAACTTCCCACGCTTCTCGAAACGAATCACACCGCGATTCGGGGAAATCTTCAAGAACACATGGTCGCCCGGCTGAAACTCCAAAGGACGACGTTTAGCATCCGCCCAATGCTTAAAACGGTCCTGAGCAATTCTCAACCTCTCCCGAATATTCCTGACGATATCCACGGCCTCCACGATCATCTCAGGTCCCAACAACTCCCGATCACCAACGTCATCCCAACTCAATGGCGATCGAATTTCCTCCCATAAAGTGCGGCGAATGGCGCCATGCCAATACTCGCCTGGAAGCTGTTGTTGTAGGAAAACTCTACCAAATGTAGATGGTCCTCCCACGAACCCTTGAAATCCAACATGCACGCCCTTAGCATGTCTTCCAAAATCTGAATCGTCCTCTCGGACTGGCCATCCGTCTGCGGATGGTACGCCGTGCTGAAACTCAGACGCGTACCCAAGCTCTTCTGCAAACTCTGCCAGAACTGAGATGTGAACCTCGTGTCTCTGTCAGACACGATACTCACGGGGACTCCGTGAAGTCGCACAACTTCCTCCATATATCTCCTCGCTAGCGCCTCAGTGGACTGTCCCACTCGGAACGGAATAAAGTGCGCAGATTTGGTCAATCGATCTACAATCACCCAAATCGCGTCATTCTGCTTCGGACTCCGAGGTAGTCCAGTCACGAAATCCATAGTGATGTGTTGCCACTTCCACTCCGGAATCGGAAGCGGTTGTAGCAACCCGGCCGTACGCTGATGCTCCGCCTTCACTTGCTGGCAAACCAAGCACTTGGCTACACTCCGAGCCACGCTCCTCTTCATACCATGCCACCAATAATTCAGACGAAGATCCTGGTACATCTTGGTGCCACCAGGATGCACAGAATACGGCGAACTATGTGCCTCCACCATCAGCTCCTCTCTGATATCCCCAGCTGGCACACACAACCTGGCTCCAAACCTCAGCGAGCCATCCTCATGAATCAAAAAGTCAGTCCGCAGACCGGCTTCCACCATCTCCCGAATCCTTACCAGCTTCGGATCCTCAGCCTGGCCGGCCTTAATCCGATCCACGATTGTCGACTGTACCTGCATGTACATCAACGAAGAAGCCTCTCCAGGAAGAACAATCTCCACGCCAGACTCACAAAAATCCTGCTGCAATCTCCACTGCGAGGTCAAAATCATCACCGCCGGAAGCCTACTCAAAGCATCCGGAACCACATTCACCTTGCCAGGGTGAAACTGCAAATCAATCTCATAATCCGCCATAAGCTCCAACCATCGACGCTGTCGCATGTTGAGCTCCTTCTGAGTGAAAATATACTTCAAGCTTTTGTGATCGGTGAAAATATTCACTTTCTCACTCAGCAAGAAGTGCCTCCAAATCTTAAGAGCAAACACAACGGCAGCCAACTCCAAATCATGCGTCGGGTAATTCTTCTCATGAACCTTAAGCTGACGAGACGCATACGCCACAACATGCCCATGCTGATGCAACACACAACCGAGACCCTTGCCAGAGGCATCGCAAAAGATCTCAAATCCACCGCTGCGATCAGGCATAACCAGAATAGGGGCAGTCGTCAACCTTTCCTTCAGAACACCAAAAGCACTCTCACAATCACCCGACCAAACATAAGCAACATCCTTCCGCGTCAACCTGGTCATCGGCTCAGCAATACGGGAAAAGTCCTTAATGAATCGTCGATAATAACCAGCAAGTCCAAGAAAACTCCGAATCTCAGACGCTGACGACGGAACAGGCCATTTCCTGATGGCCCAAATCTTCTCGGGATCCACAGAAATACCATCCCCAGTCACCACATGCCCGAGAAAAGCAACTCGATCCAGCCAAAATTCGCACTTCGAAAACTTAGCATACAAACGATGCTTCCTCAAAATCTCCAACACCGTCCTTAAGTGCGAGGCATGCTCTTCCTCCGACTTTGAATAGATCAGAATGTCGTCAATGAAGATAACGACAAACTTATCCAAAAAGTCGTAGAAAATCAGGTTCATCAGATTCATGAAAACTGCGGGCGCGTTAGTTACGCCGAAGGGCATAACCACAAACTCATAGTGTCTATACTTCGTCTTGAACGCTGTCTTCGGAACATCTCCCTTCTTCACCTTCAACTGATGGTAACCACTCCTCAAATCCAATTTAGAAAACACCCTCGAACCTCCGAGCTGATCAAAAATATCATCGATGCGAGGCAACGGGTATTTATTCTTAATGGTCACCGCATTCAACTCCCGATAGTCCACGCACATGCGACGCGAACCATCCTTCTTCTTAACCAGCAACACCGGTGCTCCCCACGGAGACACACTAGGATTAATATAACCCTTCTGCAAAAGCTCATCCAACTGCTTCCGCAACTCCTCCAACTCTGCAGGTGCCATACGATACGGCGCCTTCGAAATCGGCTGCGCACCTGGAACAAGATCGATAGAAAATTCCAAAGCCCGATCAGGTGGCAAACCAGACATCTCCTCGGGGAAGACGTCGCCAAAATCTCGCACCACAGCTGGCCACTCCAGCTCCATCTGCATAGCCACAGCCTCCACCGGCCTGGCCCGAAATCTGACAGGACCAAGCGAACTGCTACCACGACTGAACTCAAACACTGGATGTCTGGGAATCTCAAACACCACCTTCTTCCTCCTGCAGTCAATCGTAGCGTAGAGGCTCGCAAGCCAGTCCATCCCAAGAACTGCATCATAGTTGATGATGTCATGGACAATGAAATCAGCAAAAAGCGCATGTCCACAGACCACCAACGAGCAAGAATTGCAACCACGATGCACCGAGACCACACCATTCCCTGTAACGATGTTCCAACTCTTGGGGAGAGGGGACGTCGACAAGGAATGCCTCTCCGCGAAGCTCCGAGAAATAATACACATCGATGCACCAGAGTCAAAGAGGACTCGTGCAGGAAATGTGCAAACCAAAATCACACCTAATCAAGCAATTAACAATCAAACCCTAGTCTAGAAAACAACCATGTTCAAGCAAACAACACAATCTATCAATCAAAACCAGCTAGGAAAGTAACAGCTAGATTGAGGATTACCTGCGATAACCTCATCCACAGCCGCGCTCTCCGCAGCGGTCATCAGAAAAGCCTGCCTCCTCGGTGGAACAGCCTGCCGAAAAGCCTGCCCCTGCGGAACAAGAGCTGCTCCACGTCCAGCAGGAACAGACGCTCGCTGCTGCAGCGGCTGAGCTGCAACAGGAGCCCTCCGCAGCTGACCCGCATGCCGACAATCCTTCGCGACATGGGAAGCATCACCACACACCAAACACTGGCCCAAAAACTTCCGACACTGATCCTTAACGTGGCCAGGCTTGCCGCAGAAATGGCAAATCTTCAAAATAGGCCCTCCTGGCCTCTTGAATTGAGCAGACGGATTAGGCCTGAACCCAGGTCTAACCACAGCTCTCGCCTGCTCCACAGGCCTCTTCCCAGCACCAACAACGGACCCCCTTCTCTGGTTCACGAGCAGCTCCTGCCTCTTGGCTGCTACCAGAACCTTCTGATAAGATTCTCGGTCAGAAGAGGTCACAAAACTCTGGAGCTCCGAAGCAAGCCCCTGCAGGAACCTCTGAGCTCGCTCCTCAGCGTCCTGCACCATCTTCGGCGCAAACCGACTAAGCCTCATGAACTCTTGGTGATACATGTCCACCGACGAGTTCCCCTGTTTCAGGTCGATAAAACGCTGCAGCATCTCTTCCCTGGCAGCCTTCGGGAAGAACTCACCATCAAATCTGGCCTTGAAGGTAGCCCAAGCTATCGGCTCCACCAACAACTTCTCTTCCGCATCCCACCAATTCCGAGCATTATCCTTAAGCTGCCTCTTCGCCAAATCAACCCATCCAGCCAGGGTGATCTTGGCCATCTTCAGATTGTCCTCGATGTTCCGAATCCACTCATCGGCAGCCAGAGGACCCTCAGAACCATCAAAATTTGCGGGACCCAGCTCCCGAAATTGCTTCGCTCCTGGCTCAGAGCGAGGGGCATCCGGAAGAGCCCGGGCAGCTCGAGCAAGCGGAGCATTCTGGACTTGCAAAAGCACGCCCTGCTGCACTTGCATCATCTGCAACATCATCCGCATCATCTCACCGCTGTTGGGTTCCCGCTCAGGCTCCTCATCATGAGGGAGCGCACCACTACCCCCACCACGGGTGAAACGCCTTCCTGCCATCTAATGACACAGAGAACGAATCAGATTAGACTCATAGCTTATGACTCGGACGTCGAACTTAATTTATTGGACATTCTAATATTATTATCGCTATTCCAAAGATCGCAGTTACAGAAGGACCTGCATGGGCCACCACTAAAACCTGTCACGACCCGCTTCCCTAAAATGGAGGCGAGACGTGAAAAGGTCCGCACGAGAGTGGAGCTGTGAAGCCCCAAACCCGATAAGCGTCCAACATACATAAACAGGTCCCTGTAACCACAACAGAATAACAATAATAACACAAGGCGAGACTGAAATAAAATTCCACATCTCACAAATTTGTCCAACATCAACAAAGTCCAACATCCAGAAAAGCCACCAGGCTAAAAGAAAAGAGTCTAAAGGCCCAGAACAAGGCCAACAAAAGCAACGACAACAACAAAGTATAGGTGCTACGCACCGATAACAAAACAACTGTCTAACAAAAGTAAAACACACGAAGACACTAGGACTGGTCCCCAGTGTCCACGTACTCCCCGTCAAACACAAGCTCGGGCTCGGCGTCAGCAAACACCTCGTCCTCAACAAGGTACTCGGGCTCAGGATCTAACATGTGTCACCCAAAAGAGTAAAGGGGCACATGTCAGCAAGTCTAAAAGACTTGGGCAAGGAAACTGGAAGTAAGGCAACTAGCAACCTAGCAGTTTAGTATGCATGACATGGCAGTTATAACATGAGTGCACAATTTAAAACATGGCAAGACGATTTGTACAAGAGAACAATCATCGGGACAAGACAAGACAAGACAAGAGTAGCCACGCTACTATCAATCTCAATCAATTCACATTTTGTAGGTGTTTAGGCCCTTCGCTGAATGGCATAGCATTTCAGACCGATCGGTACTAAACACATTTCACGTTTCACGGTTATTTATAGATGTTTACGCCCTTCGCTGAATGGCATAGCATTTCAGACCGATCGGCACTAAACACTACCCCACCCCAAAGAGTTTACGCTTTACAACTGCAGTTGTTGATCAAACAGACTCCCAGTTGAATGGCCGCTTAACCCTCACCCCATATACCCACACGTAATGGAGCCTAGGGTCCCCGCACATGGAACTCAGCTAGTGAGCCTGGGGTTGCCCCGCACAATGAGCTCGCATTCCTATTTCACAATTCAATATCGAGCGTTGGGGTTTCCAACTCATTATGCTCGCTTCTGGTCACGAGCCAGGAAACACTCAATTCGGGCATTGGCTATCAACCAACACATGGCCCGCTTCTGGAACACGAGCCAGGAACACAAGCAATGTAGCAAAGCTACGCAATCACTGAAATACATGAAGGATTCAATGACATGACAATTAACTTGCGTGCCGATTATGGAAAGTAAACGTGACATGATAGTTGTGCAACATGCTAAATGTCGGAATTAGCTTCGTTGTCAAGCTAATTCCCCAATTTGCGCCTAGGCGAGTATCATTTCGTCGCCTAGTCTCTTTTACGCCTACAACAAGAAAATGGCCTAAAACATGGCCTAAACCCTAAGTGGCAAGTTTCACTTGCCTAGCACCGGGGATGGCGACTACTTCGTCACACGGATGCTATCTACGAGGGAAATCGCTGTTAAGGGGGAAACAAACATCAAACACATGAAATTAATTAGGGTTTCACCAAAATTATAAATAAGTTATGAAAACAACGGTAGAACGATTTCTTACCGAGAGGAGACGGAAGAAACACTCCGGGGAACCCTAGGATCAAATCTGGAGAAGATTGGAGAAGTTTGGGGAGACTAGGGTTTTGGGGGATTTGGGGATTTTGATGGGTTTTGGTGAGATTTTGGGGAAGATGAGAGGTAGATAGAGTGATTGGATGGTTTGGATGATGATTCTAGGGCTTGGAATGGAGAAATGGAGCTTGGAGGAAGATGGGGGCTGAAGGGGGAAGTTTTTAGGGTTTTGGGTCGTGTTGGAGAAGAAGAAGTCGTTTGGGTTGGGTATAAATAGGTTGGGCTGGCGGCTGCCCAGAAATTAGGGTTTTAACACTAGTTAGTCGGTCAAAGAGCAACCACTGACCGACTAGTTTGGAAACTAGTCGGTCGGTCGATCAACGCAGACCGACTAAGTGCAAACAGTAACTTCTGAACGAAAATAGGATTCTAGAGTTAGTCGGTCCATGCACAAGTATTGACCGACTAGTTTGGCATCTAGTCGGTCGATGAACGTTCTTAGACCGACTAAGAGTAAACAGTAGCTGATACAAAAATAAGATGATAAGTTAGTCGGTTCAAGAAGCATTGCTGACCGACTAGTTTGCAACCTAGTCGGTCAACCAACGTTCTTAGACCGACTAACGATAAACAGTAACTCCTGAATAATTTTAGAAAGCCAACTAGTCGGTCCAAGAAGGATTGCCGACCGACTGGATCGTCATCTAGTCGGTCGGTGGCCCTTCTTACACCGGCTAATGAGCACAGAAAAGTACCGATACGGAGCGCGGGGCCCCGGGATCGATTCCTAAGACTCCTAGGCTTGATCTAACAGTTAGATACGACCGTTATGAAGTCCGTCACGAGTGACTTACTTCGAAATCGACAATCCTAAGGAAGGAGCGAGAAAATACGACGAATCGATCGAAAATGAAATCTACGGAGACGAAAACCACACAAGAGGAGAAAATCCACCAAAACATATATTATATTATATTAAATCCAGATACACGAAAAGCAGTCGTTACAAGGTGTCCCGATCTTCACGGCGTAGGTTATTTAAGGAACTCAAAATAAACTTAAAAAGAAGGATATGAGCACATACTCCAGCCTTAGTAAGGAAAAAGGGAGTCATAAGCTCTAAATAAAGATGGTTCACTGACCTGACAAATGCAAATAGCTAACCAATGTTATATGAACGCAACCTGTTACTTAGACCACTTCCCCAACCATGAACACGCGTTTAACCAATCCATACCGCAACACGCTTGGGTTGAAGCACGAATTGGGGGCTTTTGCGACTTTGGATCACTAATCTTAAAAGGAAGATTGACAAGGCAATGTTTCATAAGAGCTAAAGAAGATATAAAAACTCTCAAAATTTGAGAAGAACACTCAACTTTGAATTGATAATCTGATTGATTGATGCTTGTTGCAAAGGATTACATGCTCTATTTATAAGTAGAGATTGGAAGCTTAAAAGACTCTCTAATTAAGGACAACGAATGGCTTTTGGTAAGAGAAGAAAAAATTAAGCTATAAAAATCATATCATTTAATATAAAAATCCATATCTTACAGAAAATTAGGAAATAGCCCGGAGCTCAGAAAAATCCTCACAAATTTTCGGTTGAAATGGGATATCTCCATCTGAAACTGAAAAAAAGAGAACAAAAAATTAGACCAAAAAATCAAATCAATTAATAAAAAGATCCATAACTTTTCAAAAATGTAGAAAAATAGTCCCAAGCTCATAAATATCAGCAAACATGTCCGTTGGAAGTAGGAGATCGTCATCTTCAAAAGAAAAATAAGAGAAGACAAAATTAGGCTACAAAAATCATATCATTTAATAAAAAGAGCCATATTTTCGATAAAATATAGAAAATAGCCTCGGGCTAGAAAAATTCGCAAAAATGTCCGTTGGAACCGGGAGTAAGAGAAGACAAAATTAGGCTATAAATATCATATCATTTAATCTAAATATACTTTGCTTACAGAAAATATAGAAAATAGCACGGAGCTCAGAGAAGTCCGCAAAAATGTCATTTGGATCCGAGAGATCGCCATTTTCATATCAAAAATATGAGAAGATAAAATTTGGCCAAAAATCTTATTATTTAATAAAAAGATTCATATCTTCCAAAAAATGTAGAAAATAGCCTATAATTCAAAAAATCCTCAAAAATCTCCGTGCAAACCGTGCGAACGACATCTTTAACTGAAAAAAAATAAGAGAATGCTACATTCGGCCAAAAAATCATATCATTTAATAAAACGATTCATTTCTTCCATAAAAAGAACAAGAATAGCCCCAAGCTAACAAAAATCAGTAAAAATGTTCGCTGGAACCGGTAGATTGCAATATTCAACTAAAAACATAAGAGAAGAAAAACATAGGATATAAAAATCATATCATTTAATAAAAAATTCATAACTTTTCTTAAATGTAGAAAATTGCCCCGAGCTCAAAAAAATCCACAGAAATGGCATTTGGAACCAGGAGATCACCATCTTCATCTGAAAAATAAGAGATGTCTTAGGTTATAAAAATCATATCATTTAATATAAAAATTGATATTATGCGAAAAAATTATAGAAAATAGCTCGGAGCACAAAAAAATCCGCACAAATGTCCATTGGAACCGGGAGATCGCCATCTTCAAATTAAAAAGAGAGAAGACAAAATTCGGCCAAAAAATCGCATCATTTCATAAAAAGGTACATAACTTCCAGAAAATGTAGAAAAATCAGTGAAAATATATGTTGAAACCGGGAGATCGCCATCTTCAACTAAAAAATAAGAGAATACAAACGTAGGCTACAAAAATCGTATTATTTAATAAAAAGTTCAATATCTTCCAGAAAATGTAGAAAATAGCACCGAGCTCAAAAAATACACAAAAATGTATGTTGGAACTGGAAGATCTACATCTTCAACTGAAAAAATAAGAGAAAACAAAATTAGGATATAAAAATCATTACATTTAATAATAAGATCCATAACCTTCCAAAAATGTAGAAAATAGCCCGTAGCTCAGAAAAATCCGCAAAAATGTTTGTTGAAACCGGGAGATTGCCATCTTTATCTGAAAAAATAAGAGAAGAAAAAATTAGGTCAAAAAAATCATATCATTTAATAAAAATATCCACATCTTCCTGAAAATGTGTTGAGTATTGATTCCCCTAATTTGGTTTTGATGATGAACAAACATAAATATTGGGTACTAATTCTCTTTGAGTGCAGTTATGGAGATCGTCGCCAAATTACTTTGTATATCTCAAGCGACGTCCCAAGACTTTCTTAGAGCGCGTGATCGTTGTGCCTGAAGCTTCGTTGAAGCTCAAGGAGTTATTAATGAAGTCAAGGGATTCGGATTCTCCATGTTAAAGCTTTGAAGACGGTTTGTCGTGTTATTTATTTGGTCTTCTAGCTTCATTTCATAGAACGTTAAGCCTGAGTAGTACTTGCCTAGTTATCCTTAATTCTATTCTAGCTTATCTCTAGGATTGTCTTAGAAGTCATTAGAAAGTCTTTCCTTAGCATATCGAGTCTTTTTATGACTTTCTGTGCATCTTAGTTGGTTCAAGTAGAAGGACCAACCGACTAGATGATGATCTAATCGGTTGGAAATCCTTCTTGAACCGACTAGTCATCCTTGTGTATTTTGGCATACTTACTGTTGACCAATTAGTCGGTCCAAGAAGGCTCACCGACCGACTAGTTGTCCAACTAGTCGGTTGGTGTTTCTTCTTAGACCGACTAGTTTTTCCTCCTTATTTCACTATATTCTCTGTCAACCTTCTAGTCGGTCCAAGAAGGTTCACCGACCGACTAGTTCTCAAACTAATTGGTCAGTGATCCTTCTTAGACCGATTAAGCAGCTTTAATTTTCCAGCCGTTGGAGATTTTATTTCCACGACTTTTTCTGATCTGTTTTGTTCTTTCCATATGTGTTTGATTCGTTTCAAACAAGGAAATTTGTCTATTATCAAAGGAATTTCAGATCTAACTTTATATCATTCGTTTTTGAATTTCTAAGGCTTTCTCTCTCGAAAATCTCTCGCTCTTCTCTTTGTGACCTAATTTCTCAAGGAGATTTTCAACGGTGTGTGTTCATATTACTGAAGGATCAAATCATAATCATCACCATCGTCCTAGCCATTCTCACACTGCTTATCGTTGCTAGGGTTTTGTGCTCACTCTTTCTCATCTTCCTTCCTTGCCCTAATTCGTAAGTATCTCAAGGCATAAGAATTTGTGGTGAGTTCTATTGATTTCATTTAAACTATTTATTATAAGTTTACCTCTCGGGTTGTGAGAGAAGTTTGTGATCCCGGTTTCTGGGAGTCACAATTCGTTCATTGTATTGTTTGATCTTGTAGTAGTTTCTACAAGAAGTTGTTTAGTGGAACCTTGAGTTAATGGATTGTAACTCAAGTAGCCGGAAGGGATCCGGGTGTCTGGGACGTAGGATCACCAGGAACAAGTCAGGGAGACTTGGGTGGATCCGAACCCATTACATCGCGTGTTTGCGTTGTATTGTTCTTGTTGTTATTATTTATTCCGCACCGTCGTTTGTGATTGCACGATAATTAGGAATTAGACTCTTGATTATTTTAAAGTACTATTCACCCCATGTAGTACTTGTGCAGTAGCTTTCAGGGCATTACATTTGGTATCAGAGCAGAGTTCATAGCTATGACAAACAACGACAACAAGGCCATTTGACCACCTTCCGACTACAGCACCTTCAAGAATCGTGAAGGAGACTCTTCAGTGATCGAAGGAAACTCCTCAACTAGGCATCCTCATTTCAACGGTACCAACTACGGGTACTGGAAATGCCGGATGGAAACCTTCCTCCGGAGCGCATCACTTTGGAGAGCCACATTAACGGAGTATGTTGAGCCCACTGAAGAAGACTTCACGAAGTGGACTGCCACGGAGGTGAACAATGCTAAGGCAATGAATGCCTTACAATGTGCACTGGAGCCTGACGATTTCAACAAGATATGCACCTATAAGAGTGCATATCAGATTTGGAATCAACTCCTCATTCTACACGAAGGAATGATCATGGTAAAACATTCTAAACTCACTGTTGCTAACAAAGAATTCGAGTTATTTCACATGGAACAGGGTAAAAGAATTAATGAGTATTATGCTTTCTTCGTGGATATAACCAACGAGTTGGAAGCCCTTGGGAAGACCTATACCCAAGAAGAGAAAGTCGCTAAGATCATTGACGGACTTCCTTCAAGTTGGGAAAAACGAACTTACGCTATCGAGGAAGGTAATGATATGTCCAAATATACTGTTGTTCAACTAATGGGTACCTTGATATCATATGAGGTACGAAAGGACATCAAGATCAAGATGCATGATAAGATGAAGGCATTCTTGAAGCAAGAAGAGCTGAAGAAAAAGGCGATTGCTTTCAAGGCCGCTCCTACCACTCCTTGTGAAGAATCGGAAGATGAGTTGGACATGGAATTTTTGGCCCTCATGGTAAAGAAGTTCAACCAGCTCTTCCGAAAAGGTAATTTCAAGAACAAATCTAAAGTTGGTTCTACTAATGCCTCTGCTCATTTGTGTTTCAAATGCAATAAGCCAGGACACATCAAGGTCCATTGTCCTCTCAACAAACAAAAGGAGAAGTAGAAGGCACCCAAGTTCGACAAGTCAAGAAAGTACAAGAAGGAGTACAAAAAAGGACTTGTCGGTACATTCACCGACTCGGAAGAGGACTCCTCAAGTGGAGAGTCAGATGATGAACAAGTGGAGAAAGCACACATGTGCTTCATGGCAAGAGAGCAACATGATCAAGAGACCGCTTCAGATGAAAGCGAGGATGAAGGTGAAGAGGTAACTATGGATGACCTAAGATTAGCTAATGAACAAACTTGGTCTAAGTATTCTAAATTGGTAAATAGATATACTAAGATCAAAGATGAGTTAACTAGTCTTAAAACCACACCTAAGCCTATCATCACCAACAACGACACCGCTGTTGAAGCCTTGAGAACCGAGATTGTAAATCTCAAATCTCAACTTGAACATGTTAACATTGAGGATTCGGATGAACACGAGATAGCTGATTTGATTTCTCGAAACTCAACTTTGAGCATTGAGAATGAGAATATCAAGTCTCGTGTTTGTGAACTCACAACACAAGTGTCCACTTTGGATACTACAATACTTTCTCTCACTGAGAAATATGAGTCCACAATAGGCTGAATTGAGAAATTCAACAAAGGCAAGGATCAGTTGGATAATATTCTGAATGACTTACTTCCAGCCAATCATCGTATTGGCTTGGGGTATAAGAAGGAAAATTCATCCAAATCATCCACCACCTTTGTAAGGCCATCCTCCGATCCTCAACTAGTGGGAGTAAACACCCCATGGGTAGTTCATCTACCAATGGTTCTTCCACTAAGTACACATCCCCTTTTGGAAAGAAACCCACTTTGGGTGGACCTCCAAAGAAGGGTCATGCATTTATGTATACAAATACTATGCCACATAGGAACACACCTCCTACTCCACAAGTTCACACTTATGATGATTTCTATGCTCAACATCCACGAGCACGTGCACACCAAGTGAGACACACTCACGCACGTGTTCCCCCACATGCATATGTTCACCCACATCATTATTATATGAATGATTATCATCATGCACCGTATCATATGCTACCACCACCATTTTATCATGTACCGCATGCTTATCCACATCATGCATACACTAGGCCACGTCCTCGTAGAACACATGCACCACGCAGAAATCAACCACATGTGCATGCTCCCAATAGGAATATGGCTCCCAAGACATTCACTAGGGGCCCGAAGGACACTAGCATGCATGAGAAACAAGCGTATATTAATTCTTATTTCATGAATGTTGTGCACAATGATGACTATGTTGGGAAGTCTAAGTCCAACTGGACTTGGCTTCCAAAGGTCTAATCTCTTAGGATCCAATGACCTTGGGTACCATGATACGATATTTTTATCTTCAGGTACTCAAGAAAAAGAAAAGTAGCAACAAATCAAAATTTGGCTCCAAGAATGGTTGGAGTGATAGCGGGTGCTCAAAACACATGACTGGTAAAGCTCAGTTGCTATCCGAAGTGGTACCCATTGAAAATAGAAACCGAGTGACCTTTGGAGGTAACGAGAGCGGAACCATCATCGGTGTTGGAAAAGTTGGTAACCCCTCTAAACCCCTTATAAATGATGTTTACCTTGTTAAAAGGCTTAAATCACAATCTAATCTCAATAAGCCAACGTTGTGACAAGGGTTACAAAGTTAGCTTTGAGAAAGGAATGTGCCATAGTTTAAGATATGATAATAATAATGTGTTGTTCTCTGGAACACGCCATAAGGACATATATATATTAGATATTCCAAATTTTCATGAACAATGTCTTATTGTCAACACAAGTGAGCCACACTTATGGCATCGATGATTTGGTCATGCGAATTTTGGAACACTTTTCAAACTATCCAAGCTATTCTATTAAAGGATTCCCTAAGCTTTCCTTCAATAAGAAAAGCTTTTGCGACTCATGTCAAGGGGGCAAACTTCCAAAATCGTCATTCAAACCTAAGAAAAGCATATCCTCTAAACGGCCTCTAGAGCTTTTACATCTAGATCTTTTTGGGCCAACTAGAGTTGCTTCATTAGGAAATGCCCGATATGGACTTGTCATCGTTGATGACTTTTCTAGATTTACTTGGGTATTTACCTTAATCAATAAAAATGATGCTTTTAAAAACTTCACAGTAATTGTTAAGAAAGTACAAAATCTCATTGGAACCACCATTGTCACTATTCGTAGTGATCATTGAGGGGAATTTGAGAACGAGTCTTTCTCAAACTTCTGTGATGAGGTTGGTATTACTCACACCTTTTCTTTTCCTCGCAAACCCCCTCAAAATGGTGTTGTTGAGAGAAAGAATAGGACACTAGTGGAATGTGCTCGCACTATGCTTGATGATAGCCACCTTGGCCATCAATTTTGGGCAGAAGCGGTATATACTGCTTGTTGTGTGTTTAATAGGATACTCTTGAGGCCCGACACTAAACAAACTTGTTATGAATTGTTGTTTGGTAGGTTACTTCAAGTTAAACATTTTAGAGTTTTTGGTGCAAAATGTTTTATCAAGAACACGTATGATAGTTTGGACAAATTTGATCCAAGATCCGATGAGGGGATATTTGTTGGATATTTCTCCCGTAGCAAAGCCTACCGGATATACAACAAAAGAACCTCAACGATCGAGGAATCTCTTCATGTTTCATTTAATGAAGATTTTGTCCCTCCTAGAATTATCGATGACGATGATTCTATGGAAGCTGTTAGTGATTCTGTTGATATATCTCATGATATTGATTCTGTTGAAACTAACCCTACTAATGATTCTCTTGAGAATGTTCCTAGTGACCAGGGTGTTCCCAGAAAGCTTCCAACAGTTCATGACCATCCCCATGAACAAGTTATTAGCAACATGGAAGATGGCATCAGAACAAGAGCTCAAGTCAATTTCTTCGCTCAATGTGCTTTTGTCTCTTCCGTGGAGCCAAAGAATATCAATGAGGCATGCGAAGATAGTTCTTGGATCCTAGCTATGGAAGAGGAGCTCATTCAGTTTGAGAGGAATGAGGTCTGGGAGCTAGTTCCGTTGCCTTCGAAGAATCACAACATTATAGGAACGAAGTGGATCTTCAAGAACAAGACAGACGAGAACCAAAATGTCATCCGGAACAAAGCCCGGTTAGTTGCTCAAGGCTACAGATAAGAGGAAGGTATTGATTTCGAGAAATCTTTTGCACCTGTAGCTAGATTAGAATCTATTAGGTTATTATTGTCATTTGCATGCCATAAAGATTTCAAACTTTTTCAAATGGACGTAAAAAATGCGTTTTTAAACGGAGATGTCGTTGAGGAAGTTTATGTTTCTCAACCTCCGGGTTTTATTAATGAAAATTTTCCAAATCACGTTTTCAAACTTAAGAAAGCACTTTATGGTTTGAGACAAGCTCCTAGAGCTTGGTATGACCGCCTAAAGAACTTTCTTTTGGATTTGGGTTTCAAAATGGGTGAGGTTGATTCAACGCTTTTTGTTAAGTATGCTAATCATGACATTATTTTAGTTCAGATTTACGTAGATGATATAATTTTCGGTGCTACTAACTTCACTCTTTGTGAAGAGTTTTCTAATGTCATGAAGGATCAGTTCGAGATGAGCCACATGGGTGAGCTCAAATATTTTTTTAGGACTCCAAATTCGCCAAATAAACGATGGAATCTTCATCCACCAAACCAAGTACACGGTGGAGCTACTGAAGCGATTTGGAATGGAGAATGCCTCTAGCAAGAAAACACCAATGAGCACTACTACACACCTTGATAAAGATACGGACGACAAAGATGTAGATATTCGTCTATATCGAGGTATGATAGGTAGTTTATTATATCTTACTGTTAGTAGGCCAGATATAATGTTTGCAGTATGTGTTTGTGCTAGGTATCAATCACAACCTAAGGAATCACACTTAATAGCGGTTAAACGTATTTTCCGTTATTTAAGTCACACACTCGACTACGGATTATTCTATCCAAAGTCAAGCACATATGAGTTAATCTCATATAGTGATGCAGATTATGCTGGATGCAAATCCGACAGGAAAAGTACTAGTGGCACTTGCCATTTTAGAGAAAATTCTCTCGTCTCTTGGTTTTCCAAGAAGCAGAATTCCGTATCACTTTCAACCACCGATGCGGAATATATTACCGTCGGTGCTGCATGTGCACATGTTCTTTGGATGAGACACACACTTAAAGACTTCGGTATAAACTGTGATTCTTGCACTATCATGGTGGACAACCTAAGTGCAATATGTCTCTCTAAGAATCCGGTACACCACTCCCGTACCAAACACATAGATGTCCGTCACCATTTCTTAGATGATCATGTAGCTAAAAAGGACATCATTTTAGTGTACGTTGAAACCCAGAAGCAAATCGCTGATATTTTCACGAAACCACTCAAGGAAGACACCTTTGTGCGGTTACGTCGAGAATTGGGGATTATGGGTGAATCCGAGATTTAGGATTCATTTTTTTATATAATCTTGCATGATAATGATTTTCATAAGCTCTTATTAGTTTGATGTGATATTCTTTATTTATGTTGGGTTTATGATCGGTTTTTCGAACTGCGCGTCGTATTTGTTGTTTTCTGGATTTATGGTGTAGAATTGGTGCGTATGAGGGTGTTTTGATGGGTTGTCCAAGTGGTCTTTGGAGAGTTCTCAAAATTTCTAATTCTCAAATTTTTGGACTCTATTAGTCGGTCCCAGTTCATTTCCCGACCGACTAGTTTTACTGCTAGTCAGTTAGACATTGAACTCAGAACGACTAGTTTGTGCCGTATTTTTGACCTCACTTGATGTCTACCATGTAGTCGGTCCAAGTTCATTTACTGACCGACTAGAATGCGTTTTAGTCGGTCAGCTCTTGAACTGAGACTGACTAGATGTGCAAGGGCAAATCCGTCTTTGGACCTACTTAAATCGACTAATCCCCCTCTGCACCGATTAGAATTCATTCTAATCGGTGCGCCCCTCTTTCCTAAAACCCTAACCCGTCGACCCGCTCAACTTCCTCCTCCGTCCATCGCCTTCTCCGGCCGCATCCAGTCTCCCTTCTTCCTCCAGGGTCGATCTCCTCCTTCCTAGGGTATCTCCTCCTACTTTCTCTCCGTCTTTAGGGTTCGATTTCGTTCGATTTCTTTCGATTTTGTGTTGTCTCGACTCGAGTTTATGGCAAGAACTCGAATCCCTATCTGCCCTTTCGGTCCCTCTCCGATGACAGTGGATCCTCCATCCAACCCTAATCCTCCCAAACGTCGCTCCAAAACCACTCGTCCGCAACCTTCGACGCCTACTTCTCCATCATCTTCTTCGCCTCCTCTCTATAAGAAGAAGGCGGCCCCCTCTAAACCTAAAACCCAATCTACTCCCAAGCACTGGTCCAAGTTCATACAAAAGATTTTGACTCCTGGACACTATCGTACTGCCTCTCCTTCCACACCACCCTCTGACTCCGATGATGACTATATCCCAGAGACTGAGGCTGCCGAGAAGGAGCCTACCCCTCCTCCTCGCACTACCTCACGTCAGTCAAAGGGAAAGGCTCTCATGCCTTCTGGTGGGGTGGATATCTCTCTATGTCGCAATGACCCGTTGTGTCTAGCCGCCTACAACCGTATCGAGCATTGCCCATTGATCCTCGAGCACTATGTCCAGTTCTCTGATTTTCCTAAGCTCATCGATCTCTTATCCTATAGCAAGCTCCTTGATTATCTTCGCCACGATCCCAAGGCGAATCCTCATCCTTACCCTCGGCTCGTCAAACTCTTCTATGCAAATCGAGTTCGGGGTGAGTATGACGAAAAGCATTGTATTGAGACCACTGTTTTGGGGACGCCCATTGTCCTTACGGCAGAAATGTTAGGACAAATACTTGGGGTCTCCTCATCTGGTCTGCTCCCTTCTGACATCTCTGTGGATAATATCCACGATCTTGATCAGTCCCTCTTGGCCGACATGTTCCACGTTATTCCTCTCGCCATGATTGGCGTTCCTTCCAAGTCCTTCAAACTGAATGCGTGGGTCCTGAATTTGATTCTGAAGTCGTGTCTTCTCCCGAAGTATGGATCCTCCAGCTTACCTTCCCAACCCTTCCTGAAGCTCATCTATGCCCTTTTTGATCGAAGCGAGATAAATTGGGCTCGCATCATTTTAGACAAGATGGACTCATTTGAGTGCATCAGGAAGTCGACCAAGGCCGCGCATATTCCCTATCTGTGCCTCTTGACATTGGTCTTTCGTCACTTCGGAGTTTCCCTCCCTCCTGACGATCAGCGTTCCTTGGGTCCTCCCCTGAACGTGACCGCTGTCAAGAAGTCTCTTGCGGCCTTGCGTCACGTTCAGCGAACCACCCCTTCTGTTCCTCCACCGTCATCTCGCTCTACCTCTTCAGCTTCCACGAGCCGTCAAGAGGCTCGTCCTTTGCGTTGTGAGGAGATGCTCATGCGTATCTGTGAGCATTTGGGTGTTGAGATCCCTCCGACAGTTTTCGATGAGGAAGCCATGGATGCTGCTGAGGATGAGGAGCATGTTGTGGCTTCTCCGGTTCGTGCCCCAGAGGGTACTGCTGCTGCTGCTTCGTCTGTTCGTGCTCCTGAGAGCACCCCTGATGCCACCATCCCTTCGGTGGATACCTCTGTTGCTCCCGAGACCACCACTCCATCTGCACAGCCTGCTGCTGGTGCAGACCCTGCCTCTACCTCCTGAGCCTTTCTTGGAGGACTCTCCTTTGCGCTCTTTGGATGATCCATCTCGTTGAGAGAGAGTGGGGTTAGGTTAGATGGGTGGTTGTTTTGTATGTTTTGTGATACTTTTTGATGTATATTGGGTTGTTGTATGCTGTGCACCATATACTGTTATTTGATGATGATCAATATTTTTTGTAGTCTGGATGTATCAATTTTGATGTTTCTATATGTATATATCCATCCTATTGCATTTCGTATCTGTGTGCACATTGTACTTTTGTCTCTGATGTTTACTTTATCGCTCGTCGATTCTGTTGCATATATAGCGTTGTTTGAATGGAAACATGAGTTGTTTTCCATGCAATCAATTAGCTAAAAATGTTGATATTGGAGAGTATGTTCCTTTCATCAATACGTGGTTTGCTTTTTTGTTTTTGATGATTTCTCTTTTCGACTATGGTCTTGTTGGCACACTTTGTTTTTGTTTTCGATGTTTTCCTTGGTGCCATTTGGGCCGTCGTCGTTTTCTTCAACTCTCGTGTTTAGATTTTTGGTTAGCCTTAGTTGCTGTCATTGTATTCCTCCCGCTCTTTTTGGATAATGCCAAAGGGGGAGAGAATTAATAATGACTTAGTGCTAAATGATAATTTAAACATTACCGTGAATCTGATTTCATATGTTAGATTCATGGGGAGGGAAGATATAAAAATGGATTCCGATCCTATATTTCAATAATTGGAGCATGTCTTATACTTTTATCTTCTGCTTGATACTTATGTTTAATATTTAATATGGAACTAACAAGCCATCAATGCAGGGGGAGTAAGTAAAGTTCATTTATATCATTATTATTAATTTATATTTATGTTGGTTTGTTGTCATCACCAAAAGGGGGAGAATGTTGAGTATTGATTCCCCTGATTTGGTTTTGATGATGAACAAACATAAATATTGGATACTAATTCTCTTTGAACGCAGTTATGGAGATCGTCGCCAAATTACTTTGTAGATCTCAAGCGGCCTCCCATGACTTTCTTAGAGTGCGTGATCGTTGTGCCTGAAGCTTCGTTGAAGCTCAAGGAGTTATTAATGAAGTCAAGGGATTCGGATTCTCTATGTTGAAGCTTTGAAGACGGTTTGTCGTGTTATTTATTTGGTCTTCTAGCTTCATTTCATACAATGTTAAGCCTTGAGTAGTACTTCCCTAGTTATCCTTAATTCTATCCTAGCTTATCTCTAGGATTATCTTAGAAGTCATTAGAAAGTCTTTCCTTAGCTTATCGCGTCTTTTCATGACTTTCTGTGCATCTTAGTTGGTTCAAGTAGAAGGACCAACCGACTAGATGACGATCTAATCTGTTGGAAATCCTTCTTGAGCCGACTAGTCCCTTGTGTATTTTGGCATACGTACTGTTGACCAATTAGTCGGTCCAAGAAGGCTCACCGACCGACTAGTTGTCCAACTAGTCGGTTGGTGTTTCTTCTTAGACCGACTAGTTTTTCCTCCTTATTTCACTATATTCTCTGTCAACCTTCTAGTCGGTCCAAGAAGGTTCACCGACTGACTAGTTCTCAAACTAATCGGTCAGTGATCATTCTTAGACCGATTAAGCAGCTTTAATTTTCCACCCGTTGGAGATTTTATTTCCATGACTTTTCTGATCTGTTTTGATTCTTTCTATATGTGTTTGATTCGTTTCAAACAAGGAAATTTGTCTATTATCATAGGAATTTCAGATCTAACTTTCTATCATTCGTTTTTGAATTTCTAAGGCTTTCTCTCTCGAAAATCTCTCGCTCTTCTCTTTGTGACCTAATTTCTCAAGGAGATTTTCAACGGTGTGTGTTCATATTGCTGAAGGATCAAATCACGATCATCACAATCGTTCTAGCCATTCTCACGCTACTCATCGTTGCTAGGGTTTTGTGCTCACTCTTTCTCATCTTCCTTCCTTGCTCTAATTTGTAAGTATCTCAAGGCATAGGAATTTGTGGTAAGTTCTATTGATTTCATTTAAACTATTTATTATAAGTTTACTTCTCGGGTTGTGAGAGAAGTTTGTGATCCCGCTTTGTGGGAGTCATAATTCGTTCATTGTATTGTTTGATCTTGTAGTAGTTTCTACAAGAAGTTGTTTAGTGGAACCTTGAGTTAGTGGATTCTAACTCAAGTAGCCGGAAGGGATCCGGGTGTCTGAGACGTAGGATCACCGGGAATAAGTCGGGGAGACTTGGGTGGATCCGAACCCTTTACATCGCGTGTTTGCGTTGTATTGTTCTTGTTGTTATTATTTATTCCGCACCGTCGTTTGTGATTGCACGATAATTAGGAATTAGACTCTTGATTATTTTAAAGTACTATTCACCCCCCTCTAGTACTTGTGCAGTAGCTTTCAGGGCATTACAAAATGTACAAAATAGCCCCGACCTCAAAAAAATCGACAAAAATGTCTGTTGAAACTGGGAGATCGCCAACTTCTCCTGAATAATAAGAAAAGACAAAATTAGGTTATAAAAATCATATCGTGTAATATAAAGATTCATATCATACAGAAAATGTAGAAAATAGATCGGAGCTCAGAAAAATGCAAAAAATGTACATTGGAACCGTGATATCGACATCTTCAACTAAAAAAATAAAAGAAGACAAAATTAGGCCAAAAATCATATCATTTAATAAAACGATGTATATCTACCATAAAATGTAGAAAATATCACCGAGTTCAGTAAAATCCGCACAAATGTCCATTGGAACCGGGAGATCGCAATATTCAACTAAAACAGAGAAGACTAAATTAGGCCAAAAAATCATATCATTTAATAAAAAGACTCATAACTTTCAGAACATGGATTTAAAAGCCCAAAGCTAAGAAAAATCTGCAGATATGTCCGTTGGAACTGGGAGATCGCCATATTCAACTAAAAAATATAAGAAGACAAAATTAGGCAACAAAAATCTTTGCATTTAATAAAGAGATCCATATCTTTAATAAAATGTATAAAATAGAATGGAGCTCAGAAAAATCCACAAAAATGTTCGTTGGTACTGGGAGATCTCCATCTTCAACTGAAAAATAAGAGAAGAAAAAATTACGATATAAAAATTATATCATTTAATATAAAGATTATTATCCTTCAGAAAGTGTACAAAATAGCACCGAGCTTAGAAAAATCCACAAAAAATGTCCGTTGGAGCCTGAAGATCGCCATCTTCAACTTAAAAATAAATGAAGACAAAATTAGGCCAAAATATTATATCATTTAATAAAATGATACATATCTTCCAAAAAAGTGGAAAATAGTCCGAAACTCAGAAAATTCCGCAAAAAAATCTGTTGGAACTGGGAGATCGTCATCTTCAACTGAAAAAATAACAGCAGAAAAAATTCGGTCAAAAAATCATATCATTTTTATAAAAAGATCCATAACTTCTCGAAAATGTAGGAAAATAGCCATGAGCTTAGAAAAATCAAAAAAATGTCCGTTGGAACCAGGAGTCGCCATCTTCAACTGAAAAATATGAGAAGACAAAATTAGGTTATAAAAATCATATCATTTAATATAAATATATATATCACACATAAATGTAGAAAATAGCTCGGAGCTTAGAAAAATCCGAAAAAATGTTCGTTGGAACCGGGGAGATTGCCATCTTGAACTAAAAAAGAATACAAAATTAGGCCAAAAATCATATCATTTAATAAAAACATATCTGCCACAAAATGTAGAAAATAGCATAGAGCTCAGAAAAATCCGCACAAATGTCTGTCGGAACAGGAGATCGCAATATTCAACTAAAAAAGAGAAGACAAAATTAGGCCACAAAATCATATCATTTAATGAAAAGATTCATTACTTTAAGAAAATGTCAAAATAGCCCTAAGCTAAGAAAAATCTGCAAAAATGTCCATTGGAACCGGAAGATCGCCACTTTCAACTGAAAAATATGAGAAGACAAAATTAGGCTACAAAAACTTGTCATTTTATAAAGAGATCATTATCTTTAATAAAATGTAGAAAATAGCCTGGAACTCAGAAAAATCCACAAAAATATCCGTTGGAATTTGGAGATCTCCATCTTCAACTGGAAAAAAGGAGAAGAAAAAATTAGATATAAAAATCATATCATTTAATCTAAATATTCTTATCTTCCAGAAAGTGTACAAAATAGTCTCGAGCTAAGAAAAATCCGTAAAATGTCTGCTGGAACCGAGAGATCGACATCTTCAACTGAAATATGAGAGAAGACAAAATTAGGCCAAAATATCATTTCATTTAATAAAACGATACATATCTTCCAAAAACGTGGAAAATAGCCATGAGCTTAGAAAAATCCACAAAAATATCTGTGGAACCGAGAGATCGCCATCTTCGACCGAAATGTAATTGAAGACAAAATTAGGCCAAAATATCATATCATTGATAATGATACATACTTTCCAAAAAAGTGGAAAAAAGCCCAGAGCTCGGAAAAAATCCGCAAAACTGCCCTTGAAACCGAGAGATTGCCATCTTTTGCTGGAATATAAGAGAAGACAAAATTAGGCAAAAAATAATGTCATTTAATAAAAAGATCACCATCTTCAACTTGAAAATAAGAGAAGACAGATTTAGGCTATAAAAATCATATCAATTAATAAAAAGATCCATATTTTTCATAAAATGTAGAAAATAGCACCAAGCTCAGGAAATGATGTTTAAAAATCTTATCAGTTGAAGATGGTGATATTTCGGTTGCAACAGACATTTTTATAGATGAAGAAGGGGATTTCTCGGTTTCGAATTTTGTCTTCCCCTATATTTCAGTTGAAGATGGCGATTTCCCGGTTTCAACAAATATTTTTGGCCTAATTTTATCTTTTCTGATATGATTTAACAAAATGATACATATCTTCTAGAAAATGTGAAAAATATCACGGAGCTTAGAAAAATCCGCAAAGATGTCCGTTGGAACCGAGACATCGCAATCTTCAATCGAAATATAAGTGAAGACAAAATAAGGCCAAAAATCATATCATTTAATAAAAGATCGCTATCATCAACTGGAAAATAAGAGAAGACAAAAAATTAGGCAAAAATCATATAAATTAATATAAAGATACTTATCTTCCAAAATTAAAGAAAATAGTCTCGGCCTCAGAAAACCATGCAAAAATTTCCGTTGGAAACGGGAGATCGCACTCTTCAACTAAAAAAATAAGAGACGACAAAATTAGACCCTAAAAATCATATCATTTAATAATAAGATCCATATCTTACAGTAAATGTAGAAAATAGTGCAAAGCTCAAAAAAATCCGCAAAAATCTTCGTTGGAACCAGGAGATCGCCATCTTCATCTAAAAAATAAGAGAAGGCAAAATTAGTCCATAAAATCATATCATTTAATTTAAAGATCCACATCTTACAGAAAATCTAGAAAACAACATGTAGCTCAGAAAATTATGCAAAAATTTCCGTTAGAATTAGGAGATAGCCATATTCAACTAAAATATAAGAGAAGAAAAACTTAGTCTATAAAAATATTATCAACTAATTAAAATATCCGTATCTTAAATAAACTGTAGAACATAGTTCCGAGTATAGAAAAATCTGCAAAAACGGTCGTTGGAACAGGGAGATCGACATCTTCAACTAAAAAAATCAGAGAAGATAAATTAGTTTATAAAAATCATATCATTTAATATAAAGATTCATATCTTAAAAAATTTAGAAAATAGCCCGGAGCATAGCAAAGTCCACAAAAATGTCAGTTGGAACCGGGCGATCGCCATCTTCAATGAAAACATATGAGAAGACAAAATTAGGCCTAAAAATCATATCATTGAATAAAAAGATCTATAACTTCCCGAAAATGTAGAAAAATAGTGCCAAGCTCATAAAAAACCGCAAAAATATCTGTTAGAACCGGAAAATCGCCATCTTCAACTGAAAAATAAGAGAAAACAAAATTCGCCTATACATATCATATCACTTATTATAAGAATCACTATCTTCCAGAAAATTTATAAACTATCCCGGATCTTAGAAAAATCCGCATAAATGAACGTTGGAAATGGGAGATCGCCATCTTCAACTGAAAAAAGGGAGGAAAAAATTAGACCAAAAATCATATTATTTAATAGAAAGATCCATAACTTCCCGAAAATGTAGAAAATAGTCTCAAGCTCGAAAATATCAGCAAAAATGTCCGTTGGAAGAGGGAGATCGACAACATCAAGTAAAAAAATAAGAGAGGACAAAATGAGGTTAAAAATCATATTATTTAATAAAAAGAGCCTTATCTTCAATAAATGTAGAAAATAGCCAGAGCAAAGAAAAATCTGCAAAAATGTTCGTTGGAGCCAATCGATCGCCATTTTCAACTGAAAAAAATAAGAGAAGACAAAATTAGGTTATAAAAATCATGTTATTTAATCTAAAGAAATATATCTTACCAAAATGAATAAAATAGCCCGGAGCTCAAAAAAATCTGTAAAATGTCCGTTGGAACCGGGAGATCGCCATCTTCATCTAAAAAAGTATGAGATGATAAAATTAGGCCAAAATCATATTATTTAATAGAAAGATTCATATCTTTCATAAAATGTAAAAATTGCCTCAATGGCAAAAAAATACGTAGAAATCTCCGTTGGAACCGTGAGAACACAATTTTAAAATGAAAAATAAGAGAAGACAACATTAGACCAAAAAATCATATCATTTAATAAAATGATCCATATCTTCCAAACAACGAAGAAAAATAGCCCCAAGCTAACAAAATAAGTAAAAATGTCCACTGGAACCAGTAGATCCTAATATTCAGCTGAAAAAAATAAGAGAAGAAAAACGTAGGACATAAAAATCAATTCATTTAACAAAAAAATCATTTCTTCCATAAAATGTAGAAAATAGCACAGAGCTTCGAAAAATCTGCAAAAATTTTGTTGGAACCGAAAGATCACCCACTTTAACTGAAAAATAACAGTACAAAAAATTAGGCCAAAAATCATATCATTTAATAAAAATATACATATCTTCAAGAAAATTTAGAATATACCCACGAGGTCAGAATAATCTTAAAAAAATGTCCATAGGAACAGAAAAATCGCCATTTTCAATTGAAATATAAGAGAAAATAAAAGTAGGCCAAAATATCATATCATTTAATAAAATGATACATATCTTCCAAAACCGTGGAAAATAGCCCCGAGCTTAGAAAAATCCACAAAAATGTCCCTTGGAACCGAGAGATCGCCATCTTCAACCGAAATATAAGAGAAGACAAAATTGGACCAAAATATCATATTATTGAATAGTGATACATATTTTCCAAAAACGTGGAAAAAAGCCCGAAGCTCAGAAAAATCCGCAAAAATGTCCGTTGGAACCGGGAGATCGCCATCTTCAACTGGAATATAAGAGAAGACAAAATTAGGCAAAAAAAATCATACATTAAATAAAAAGATCGCTATCTTCAACTTGAAAATAAGAGAAGACAAATTTAAGATATAAAAATCATATCAATTAATAAAAAGATCCACATCTTTCATAAAATGTAGGAAATAGCATTAAGCTCATGAAATGATGTATAAAAATCTTATCAGTTGAAGATGGCGATATTCCGCTGCAACGGACATTTTTATTGATGAAGAAGGGGATTTCCCGGTTCCAAATTTAGTCTTCTCTTATATTTCAGTTGAAAATGTAAATTTCTCAGTTTCAACGGACAATTTTGGCCTAATTTTGTCTTCTCTGATATCATCTAACAAAACGATCCATATCATCCATAAAATGTGAAAAATAGCTAGGAGCTTAGAAAATTCTGCAAAAATGTCCGTTAGAACTGGGAGATCGTCATCTTCAATCGAAATATAAGTGAAGACAAAATAAGGACAAAAATCATATCATTTAATAAAAAGATCGTCATCGTCAACTGGAAAATAAGAGAAGACAAAATTACGGAAAAAAATCATATAAATTAAGATAAATATGCTTATCTTCCAAAAAATAAAGAAAATATTCTCGACCTCAGAAAACAACGCAAAAATTTCCGTTGGAAACGGGAGATCGCCCTCTTCAATTGAAAAATAAGAGAAGACAAAATTAGGCACTAAAAATCATATCATTTAATAAAAAGATCCATATCTTATAGAAAACGTAGAAAATATAGTAGAGCTCAGAAAAATCCGCAAAAATCTCCATTTAAGGAGACCGCCATTTTCATCTAAAAAATAAAAGAGGGCAAAATTAGTCCATAAAATCATATCATTTGATTTAAAGATCGGCATCTTATAGAAAATCTAGAAAATAGCATGTAGCTCAAAAAATTACGCAAAATACTTCCGTTGGAACCGGGACATTGCCATATTCAACTGAAAAATAAGAGAAGAAAAAATTAGTCTATAAAAAATAATAGCATTTAATAAAAGATCCATATCTTAAATAAACTGTAGAACGTAGTTCCAAGTTTAGAAAAATCTGCAAAAAATAGTCGTGGGAACAGGGAGATCAACATCTTCAACTAAAAAAATCAGAGAAGACAAAACCAGTCTATAAAAATCATATCATTTAATATAAAGATTCATAACTTCCAGAAAATTTAGATAATAGCCTAGAGCTTAGCAAAATCCACAAAAATGTCAGTTGGAACCGGGCGAGCGCCATCTTCAATGAAAAAATATGAGAAGACAAAATTAGGCCTAAAAATCATATCATTGAATAAAAAGATCTAAAACTTCTCAAAAATGTAGAAAAATAGTGCCAACCTCATAAAAAGCCGCAAAAATATCCGTTAGAATCGGAAAATCGCCATCTTCAACTGAAAAATAAGAGAAGACAAAATTCGGCTATAAATATCATATCACTTATTATAAAAATCCATATCTTCCAAAAAATTTAGAAAATAGGCCGGATTTTAGAAAAATCTGCACAGATGTCCGTTGAAAATGGGAGATCGCCATCTTCAACTGAAAAAAGAGAGGACAAAATTAGGCCAAAAATCATATCATTTAATAAAAAGATCCATAATTTCCAGAAAATGTAGAAAAATAGTCCCACGCTTAGAAAAATAAGCAAAAATGTCCGTTGGAAGAGATCGACATCATCAAGTGAAAAATAAGAGAAGACAAAATGTCCGTTAGAACTGAGAGATAGCCATTTTCAATTGAAAATATAAGAGGAGACAAAATTAGATTATAAAAATCATATCATTTAATCTAAAGAAATATATCTTACAAAATATAAAAAATAAGAGAATGCAAAATTAGACCGAAAATCAAATCATTTGATAAAAAGATCCATATCTTCCAAAAATTTAGAAAATAGTACAGAGGTCAGAATAAGCCGTAAAAATGTCCGTTGGAACTGGTAGATCGCTATATTCAACTGAAAAATAAGAGAATACAAACAATGAATAAAAATTATATTATTTAATAAATAGATCCATAACTTCCCGAAAATATAGAAAAATAGACCCGAGCTCAGAAAAATCCGAAAAAATGACCGTTGAAACCGGGAGATAGCCATCTTCAACCGAAAATTAAGAGAAGACAAAATTAGGCTATAAAAATCATATCATTTAATATTAAGATCCATATCTTATAGAAAAAGTAGAAAATAGCCCGTAGCTCAAAAATACTGCACAAATGTAAATTGGAAACGGGAGATCGCCATCATCAATTAAAAAAGAGAAGACAAAATTGGGCTTAAAAATCATATCATTTAATAAAAATATGCATATCTTCTAGAAAAGGAAGAAAAATAGTCCCAAGCTAAGAAAAATTCGCAAAAATTTCTGTTGAAACGGGTAGATCGACATCTTCAATTAAAAAAATAAGAGAAGACAAATGTAGGCTATAAAAATCATATCATTTAATAAAAAGATCCCCTTCTTTCATAAAATATAGAAAATAACACCGAGCTCATAAAAATCCGCAAAAATATCCGTTGGAACTGGGAGATTGCCATCTTTAAGAGAAAAAGAAGAGATGACAAAATTAGGCCAAAAATCAAATCATTTAATAAAAAGATACATATATTCCAGAAAAATTAGAAAATAGCCCATATGCCAGAATAATATGCAAAAATATCCGTTGGAACCGAAAGATTGCCATCTTCAACTGAAAAATAAGAGAAGATAAAATTAGACCACAAAATCATATCATTTAATATAAAGATTCATATCTTTTAGAATATGTAGAAAATAGTGTGGAGGTCAGAAAAATTCGCAAAAATTCTGCTGGAACCGGGAGATCATCATCTTCTATTGAAAAAAATAAGAGAAGACACATATATGCTATAAAAATATGATTTAATAACAATTTATATATCTTATAAAAAATGTAGAAAACAGCACCGAGCACAAATAATCTGCAAAAATGATCGTTGGAACAGGGAGATCACTTTCTTCGACTGAAAAAATAAGATAAGACAAAATTAAGCTATTAAAATCATATCAATTAATATAAAGATTCATATCTTACAGAAAATGTTGAAAATATCTTGGAGCTCAGAAAAATCTGCAAAAATGTTCATTGGAATCGGGAGATCGTCATCTTCATTTGAAAAATAGAGAAGATAAAATTAGGCCAAAAATCATATCATTTCATAAAAAGATACATATCTTCCAGGAAATGTAGAAAAACAGCCTCAAGTTAAGAAAATCTACAAAAATGTCCATTGAAACCGGAAGATCGCCATCTTCAACTGAAAAATAAGAGAAAACAAATGTAGTCTATTAAAATCAAATCATTTATAAAAATGTAGAAAATAGCACTAAGCTTATAAAAATCTGCGAAAATGTCCGTTGTAATCGGTAGATCGCCATCTTTAACTGAATAATAAGAGATGACAAAATTAGGCCAAAAATTCATATCATTTAATAAAAAGATCCATAACTACTCGAAAATATAGAGAAATAGTACCGAGCTTAGAAAAATCCGCAAAAATGTCACTTTGAACCTGGAGCTCGCCATCTTAAACTGAAAAATAAGAGATGACAAAATTAGGTTATAAAAATTATATCATTTAATATAGAGATTCATATTATACAAAACATATATAAAATAGCTCCTAGCTCAAAATAAATCCGCACAAATGTCTTTTAGTACTAGGGGATCACAATCTTCAAAGTAAAAAAGAGAAGACAAAATTTGGCCAAAAAATCATATCATTTCATAAAAAGATACATATCTTCAAGAAAATGTAGAAAAATAGTCTCAAGCTAAGAAATATCTGCAAAAATGTCCATTGGAATCTGGAGATCGACGTCTTCAACTGAAAAAAATAAGAGAAGACAAATGTAGGCTACAAAAATCATATTATTTAATAAAAAGTTCTATATCTTCTATAAAATGTAGAAAATAGCATCGAGCTCAAAAAATATGCAAAAATGTGCGTTAGAATCGGGAAATCACTATCTTCAACTGAAAAATAAGAGAAGACAAACTTAGGCTTTAAAAATCGTATCATTTAATTAAAAAACAAAACCGTTCGAAAATATAGAAAATAGCTCTGAGCTCAGAAAAATCCGCAAAAATGTTCGTTGAAATCGGGAGATCACCGTATTCAACTGAAAAAATAAGAGAAGAAAAAATTAGGTCAAAAAATCATATCATTTAATAAAAAGATCCATTACTTACCAAAAATGTAAAAAATAGCACTGAGCTCAGAAAATCGGTAAAAATGTCCTTTAGAACTGGGGGATCGCCATCTTCAACTTAATATAATAATAGAAGACAAAATTAGGATATAAAAATCATATCATTTGATAAAATATTCATATCATACATAAAATGCTGAAAATGGCACGGAGTTCAGAGAAATCCAAAAAAATGTTCGTTGTACCCATGAAATCGCCATCATCAACTGGAAAATAAGAGAAGACAAAATTAGGCCAAAAAATCATCGCATTTAATAAAAGATACATATCTACCATAATATGTATAAAATAGCACCGAGCTCAGAAAAACGCATAAATGTCCGTTGGAACCGTGAGATCGCCACCTTCAACTGAAAAAAGAGAAGACAAAATTGGGCCAAAAAAATCATATCATTTTATAAAAAGATTCATATCTTCCAGAAAATGTTGAAAAAAAATCCCAAAGCTAAGAAAAATTCGTAAAATTGTCCGTTGGACCCTGGAGATCGACATCTTCAACTGAAAAATATGAGAAGATAAAATTAGGCTATAAAAGTCTTGTCATTTAATAAAGATATCCATATCTTCAATAAAATATAGAAAATAGCCTGGAGCTCAGAATAATCCGCAAAAATGTTTGTTGGACCAGGGAGATCGCCATCTTCAACTGAAAAATAAGAGAAGAAAAAATTAAGATATAAAAATCATATCATTTAATATAAATATTCTTATCTTTTAGAAAGTGTAGAAATAGCCCCGAGTTCAGAAAAATTCGCAAACATGTCCGTTGAAACCGGGAGATTGCCATCTTCATCTGGAATACAAGTGATGTGAAACCAGAGAGGTGTCCCGATCTTCACGACGTAGGTTATTCAAGGAACTCGAAATAAACTTAAAAAGAAGGATATGAGCACATACTCCAGCCTTAGAGAAAGGAAAAAGGGAGTCATAAGCTCTAAATAAAGATGGTTCACTGACCTGACAAATGCAAATAGCCAACCAATGTTATATGAACGCAACATGCTACTTAGACCACTTCCCCAACATGAACACGAGTTTAACCAATCCACACAGCAACACGCTTGGGTTAAAGCACGAATTGTGGGCTTTTGTGTTGGATCACCAATCTTAAAAGGAAGATTGACAAGGCAATAATGTTTCACAAGAGCTAAAGAAGATATAAAAACTCTCACAATTTGAGAAGAACACTCAATTCTGAACTGATAATCTGATTGATTGATGCTTCTTACAAAGGATTACATGCTCTATTTATAAGTAGAGATTGGAAGCTTAAAAGACTCTCTAATTAAGGACAACGAATGGCTTTTGGTAGCCGATTAGTCATCATAATGACATGGAATAGTAAAGGACATAAATGTGACCTAGGAAATGTTGGGAGATGTATGCACTCAGTTCATCTGTATTGAATGCAGATGGATTTTATAAGTCGCAAAGAGTTTGCGATATAAGTTTAGAACAGTAAGGATGTGGAAATTTTGCATATGATGCAAAAGAGAATTAAATGTGTCGTAAAATGTTTACGAAAATATTTAATATAATAAACACGTTGAAATGATTACCTAGATGACAGGATCATCTCAGTCTAAATGCGGGTTCAAATCGCGTCAAAAGCAGACTCCAAACGTGCGAAATTGAGCCAAAACCATGAATTTAGCCCAAGTTGGGTTTTGCGGGTCGGGTTCTTGCTAAGAGGGTGCCCGACCTGCCTGGTAAGCAGGCATCTGCACCCGCTAAAGGAGAGAGCACTCATGCCCGTAGGCAGCGGGCGGGGGCCCGCCCGCCCGCGCCCGCGCCCGAGCGTGTACGAGTACAACACACGCCTAGTGCGGGTGCGCGCTCCGCCAAGCGCCCGCAAGGCATGTGTTGGGTGCGTGCCTTGCTGGTGTGCACTGTCTAAGTGGGGCCCATGCCATGGGCCCCATGCTTGGGTTGCAAATCCTAGCTGGAATGGCAGTTGCGTTTTTGGAAATGCATGGTTTTGGGCTATCTTTGGACCCTAATTTGAAGGGTCAAACAGACTCAGAATGGAGTGTCGTTTCTTCCTACCTGTTCACCGTTTAACTCTCTTCGATTTGATTGGTTGTATCACTTACAAAGCTCAACGGTGAGGGAGGAAAGATTTGCTAAAGTTTGGCCTTTGTAAAAGGCAAACTTTAATTAACTTTTTCTCCAAAAATTTTTAGTCCCACATCGGATATGAGAAGAGAGGAGGTGTCAGCCGCCAATATAAATTGGGGCCTACTCCTACTTGAAACTCGTCCCAAGCTTCAGATCTGAGTAGCTCCATTAAAGTGAGCAAGTTCGGATCTGAGCTTAAATTAAATATTCTCTTTCTCGCTAAATTTCTTCGATAAATTTCTTCCTTGCTCCTGTTCGGGATCTAGCAAAGCTACGAAGGAGTTCGGATCGGATCCGAAATCTTGACGGAGAATCCACTCAAGGTGAAATCTTCTTCGGCGCATGGTTGGCTCAGCGACAATGGTGTTACTCGCCTCGGGATGCGGTGCAGTTCGGGAAGCGGTTCTGCCCAGGACGCGGAGCGGCTCGGGATGCTGTTCAGCTTAGGAGAAGCGACGCGAGGCCAAAGAAATATTGCTGAAAATTACGCTTCATATTCTGCAGAAACGAAGTGAAATGTATGTAGTTTAAATTAAACATGCGTTTATAAATTACAGATGTTAGATATATCTATCCTTAGGGGTTGGTCGGACCCAATCTCGGGATAGTAGAGATCTTGGCTAGGGGTTTGTTTCCTTTAGGGCTTTGATTTAAAATTGTTTTAAGTCGGTTTTTTTTTGCTGCTGTTTTGATAATTTCGTCCGACCGACTTAGGTCGGATGTCGTATTTATGGCCCTAAGGACCCAGAAAACCCAACAGTGGTATCAGAGCCTTGTCTACTTGATCTATGATTTGCATTTATAAAAGCATATGATATAACATGTTTCTCTATCATATGGATGTTTTATTTAAACGTTAAAAATGTCGTTTTAAAGCAACGTTTTTTTCGAAAATTGTTTTTGAAAATTAGATTTAATTTTATTTTAAAATTAAATATTTAAAATTATGTGATACTTTTTGATGTAACTTAAAATTATGAGATAAAATTTAAGTTACATGTTTAGCAAGAAAATTTTATGAGATAAATTTTAATTGCTTTGTTATGCTTAGCTAAATTGTTTGGTTGATAATGGTTATATTAGTTTTCTTGATTATGTGATAGTTCAAGAAAAACTATTAGGATAACCATTAAAATCTTTCAGAAAATTATAAGATAATTTTTTAATGGACATGCTATGATTTAAAAATTGTTACAACATATTAAATTCCCGTTTAGGGTAGCCCTCTCTAAATTATTATTTTAATTGAATTTTAAATGCCTAATACATGATTAGGATAACACCAAATAATCCGTATAGTTGATAAGGACACTAATAAAAGTTATTAACCAATCCTAATAATTTCGAATTTTAGGATTCAACTAGTTGATTTATGATTACCTAGTTATAATGAATCCAATTTTAATCGATGGGACACATATGAATAATAAGTTTCTGTCAATGGACCATGATCCAGTCTAGTGTTTTTTGACGAGTGTTGTGATAACCTTAGCTCGACTTGGGATAGTGATCCTGGCCTAGCCAAATCCCTACCCGTGTTCCGCGGGACCGCAAGGATGCGAATTATGATTATGCGAAATCGTCGATATATCTAGTCAATTACGTTAAAAATCTTCTTCAAGATTAGCCGTAACCCTCCTTGTTTTAGAGATTGGCAACTATAAGTTCTTTGTTATAGTTGTTGAGCACATTCAAGCTATATCATAGATCCTTTATGGGAACCAAATTATCAATGCATGAGATGTAGTCTAGACTTAAACCAAATCGTCGCATCGTGCCCATACATCGAGCGCCGACGTAAGTTAGGCTAGACACAAAAACAAGGGTCAGACTAGACTAGTCATTATGATTTGGATGAGCACACTCATGATCATGTGGCTAGGGGTAAAAACCAATAAGGGAATCATATATGGTATGATTGATGAAAAGTCATCTATGAATCGCAGAGTCAAGCAATTTGTTGAGCACACTCAAGGTTGTGAGGCTGACCATTAAATTTAATTTAATTAAATCGTTCATTATTATGGCTAAAAATGATCGCAAAATAGTGGGAGGATATAGTTAATAAAATCCATTCTATCTATATTTAAAATTGAACATATGCTAAACTAGGATAGTTCTATATTTACCAATGGAACCAAAAACATAATATCCTAAGAGAATAAGTTAACTGGTCAAAATGGTTGGTTAAAAGAATATCAGCTCAAATGCTAATTGATAGACTAAACCATGTTCTCAATGACATTAATAATGACCCTCTTGGCACATGCTTAAGGACAATGATTTCCTTGAGCTCTTGGTCCAACAAAATAAATGCACGCTAGATGTCACTCGCCTCCATGAGAGGTAGCTTGAACATACTGATGTTCAAAGCATGTTTCTCCATACAATTTATTGAGCACATTCAAGGTTGCATGAAAAATGGGTTCGATCCATAAAGTTTGAAACTTCGAACAAGTTGTTTGAATCAAAAATGAGTGCATGAGCAGTGCAAGACTATGAATCACAACCGGATCTTAAGACGAGCAACTTGTTGAGCACACCCAAGGTTGCAAAGCTCAAGCGTTTGGATACATGAGATGTTTATACGGCTATTATTTTTGTTGAGACGCGTAATATCTAAATGAGATTTAGAAAAGGAAGAAGGCATTAAGGAAGGTCAATTGAGAAAGAAAGTTTTATCTATAATTAGTAAAGGCAAAAGTAGGAGAGACTGAAAATGTGACATATTTGATGTCATGACTTCAGGATAATCGTAATACAAAAAGATTGTCAAACTTGTTGGAAAAAAGCGCAATTGTTGTTTTTTGGACCATAGAGGACGTCTAACATTTTTGGTGAATGTCGTCACCTTGCTTCTGAAGCAATGAGTAATTTGTATAACGATAATGTATTAAATGATAATACATGAATACACAAGATAATAGCAAAACTTATATGGCTAAATAGACTAGGTCGTACCAAAGAGACTAAGCTTTCCAAGTCACATAAAGATGGGTCTGACCTCTCGTATTATGAAGTCAATAGACACTTGTGAATCTTGTCTCAAAGGTATGGCCGAAATTCCATATATAAGACAGTGGGAGAATTAGTTGGTGAACTCGTTGTCTAGTACATACGGATGTACCTGTACCTAAGTCTAAGTTAGCCAGGATAAGTTGTTCCTATTTTATTACAACACGTGTTCTTATTGAAACACAAGTCTGATAAAATAGATAACACAATGAAAGAAGTATGTGAACTGCTTCAATCAGATCGAAGAGTCGAATACTTAGCTATATAATTCTTGCGTAATTATAAGAAAATGTGATTTTCTCTCAGGTCAAGTCTCTTAACACATCGGTGTGTTGGAGAACATGATCACACTTTGTTAGACATGGTGCGATGCATGGAAAGTGGCTCTGAATTACAATCATCCCTCTGAGTTTAGTCCCAGATAGTAATGCCTAGGTTCTTGATAAGGTTCTATGAGGACCTTATCAATAAGATATTCATTAAATCAATCATTAGGATGTTAAAGGATTGCTCGAGTCTCGTGAGACGAAGAGTCGAGTAAGACATCATAGTTGATGACGACTTAGTCAACTTTCAGGATGCCATTCGGAGTAGAAACTCTGATTAATAACTTGATGCAATCCGAAAAGGGTCAATGCACGTAAATAAAGTATGGACTTTAGTTTACGTGCCCAAAGAAAGTGTTTCTTATTGGCTGCAAGTAAATCTTTAAGACATAAGATTGATGTAAAAAGAAAATAGTGAAGTACAATTTATGTTGGTTGAGAACGGTTATCATCCTAACTCATATAAACGGATTATGATGAAACTTACTCGGACTGAACTCGATGTAAATGCTCATGATGACCATGAAAACTGGAGCATTCCTGTATAATCTATTTTCTAAATATGATTTAAAAAGAACAAACTTATATGAATCGGTAAGAGAGTTTTCAAGGTTAGTGGGAGCGAATAAAATGCATGCGAGGCATCAAGAAACTGGAACATATGTTTTGACAAAGTGGTCAAAGAGTGACGCTTTATCAAAAATAATTATGAACCATCTAAATGACCAGTAACTTATTTGGATTATTCTTGTAAGGTACAATGAGCTGGATGAGATCAAGGCAAGACATTAATTATGGATTCCAAGAGACCAATGAAATTATTTGGATGAATTCAAATATGTGGTCTAACAAGAACATAGAAAACCCTTAAGTCTATACAGTAGACGATTTAGCAGATTTACTCACGAAGGCTCTATCACATAAAGTATATAGAGACTTATGTCTAAATGTGGTATGAGATACCGGGATAAATGGGCCTGAGTGCAAGTGAGAGATGTTGGGAGATAGGTATGCCCTCGAACTCGAGGCAATTTATCTCTATGTAAGTGTACAAACATCTTGTTCAAAATTATAGTAAGATGTATGGTAAGAATTTATCTAAGTTAATAAAAACATAGTCGACATTAGAACTTAGGTAAAGTCCTAAGATTTAATGCGAGATTAAACAAGTATCGAAATAAGGATCTTGATTATGGACAAATTGTTTAATCGTTAGAAGCATAAGTCTGAAATAATTTGTGGTCATAGATGTTTCAAGAAAAGGATATCGAAACATTAGATAGACCATTGTGTCTTTGTCTTTACCATGGAGTGGTGACAATGATCTCATAGTCGTTCAACTTGGCGAAGTCGGAGACGAGACAAAGGTGCTCATTGGAGAATGAGTTCACTGAACGACCCAACAAGAGTTATCATATGGTTATGATGGACTAATCTGTCAATGATAACTCTTAGTGATGATAGGCAAGCTGGTCTTTTGACATGAGGTCATTGTACGAACCTATACGTGAACGGTGTCATTTAGATCATTGATCTAGCCTTGGGGCAAGCTCCGTTGAAATATTTTTGGTTGGGTAACATTTGAAGCGTACGAGGAGAATAATGACCAAGATAGGATTCGTCTCTCCCAATCAAGGGGAGTTAGTCTCGTAGTGTTAGTTCAATCTTTAGTGAAAATATTAGCCAGTGTATGTTGAAAGTAGTCCAACATTATTTGACTAAAGATCGATAGAGACTAACCTAGTTCAAGCTAGTAGGGTTGACAGTTGACCATACCCTAGGCTTGACTAAATGGCATAGTTTTGACGAAAAGACTATAACTACGGTATTCATCACGGACACAATCAGGGTGGTCCCGACAATACTCATGTCAATGAGTTAACCACATAAGTATGATAATGAAACAAGGACGACACCTACTACTCATGGTCTCTGATGTCTGGCGTTTCGAGATGTAGTATGGTCAGGCAGGCTGTAGGGTCTCACACAGAGTGAGACCTTTGTCAAGTAATAGGTAGAATTAGGGAGAATAAGCATTTGATGCAAAAGATAGAAAACTGCAAAGAGTTTGCAGTTAGCTTCTGCATTCGAGATAAATGATCCTGAGTGCAAGTGGGAGATGTTGAAAGATGTATGCCATCAGTTCATTTGTATTGGATGCAAATGAATTTTATAAATTGCAAAGAGTTTGCGATATAAGTTTAGAATAGTAAGGATGTGGGAATTTTGCACATGATGCAAAAGAGAATTAAATGTTTCGTAAAATAATTACGTAAATATTTAATATAATAAATGCCTTGAAACGGTTATCTGGATGACGGGATCGTTGATTGATCGCAGGCGTGCACAATTCAAGTAGGATGCACATGCTCGCCTCCCAAGGGTAGGAGTGTCAAAGCAATATAAACCCGTGAGTACGGGGTCGAATCCACAGAGACAACTCGTTTCACAATCACAATCTCAATTGGTTAAGGAAAGGCTAAAGGTATTTGCACAACCAACTAAACTAACAAGTGCGGTGAGTGGAAGTGTGGGGTGATACGATCGAGCCAAACCCAATATAGGTAGGGAGGAGATCAAAGTAGGGAGCTAGTCAAGCAAGGAGAAGTGTGTGGAATGGGATATCATTAGATTTATGGGTTGATTAGCAATAGGTTCAACCCAAATGAATCAACCATCGCATCCATTTCAAGGTATGCAGGGTTGTGCACATAGGTAATGCCCTTAAGGCACACCGCCGTTCTACGGCCCCACCAAGGGTAATGCACTATTCATCCGTGTGTTGATTAGTGGGTTGAAATCCCCAACATAAACTCGTGAGTCGATCCTTGCATCCGTGTCAATAGAATGCAAGGATGGTGCACGTAGGTGTGACCCTTAAGGCACACCACTGTTCTACGGTCCCACCAAGAGTGGTGCACAACTCAATGAAATTTATGGCACAACCCATCAATCAACACTATTAGCACCCATTTCAAGGTATGCTAAATCCAATTAAATGCAAGAGATGAATAATTACTAATCAACCACACAACCCTAGTTAATCTCAATCCACACACAAATGGCTCTAGGCCTTCATAATGAAAGAAACTTGATAATCATTTAAGAAAAGTAAATAAACATTCATTACAAGCCAGAAATCAAACAACTATCAAATGGATTTCACTCTCATTCAACAATCATTCAATAATATTCATTACAAAACAATAGAAACCAAATGTTATTAGAGAGGGGAAGAGATCACCAAATAGAACCCTAAAAACGCAAGCCTTCCCTCTCTTAATCCTCCTCCAAGCTCCACCAAGCTCCAATGGCCTCCAACCCTAGCCCCGGCCTTTGAAGAAGAAGATGGGGGTCTAAAACCCCAATGGAACAGTAAAAACGACCTGGCCAACTTGCTACCCATTACATCAGAGTTTAGGGGTTTTAACCCCTAGGGGATTGCATCCTACCCCTTCAAAGAAGCATCCAGCGGCCCACAATGACTGGGGAGAATCGGGTTAAGAAAAACACGTTTCTCGCAACCCAGATCCGCCATGAAAAACCCGCGACAGGTGACTGCTAAACAAACGTCAGTCGCCTGTCATTGGTCAGGCAGCGTAGCTTCAAAAGTGGGCAGGCGACTGCTTTGAAAATCATAGTCGACTGTGAATGACATAGGCAACTATCTTTTGTGCTTCAGTCGCCTGCTGCAGAAGTTTCAAATCGACAGAGAGTTGGATTTCCTTCGCCCTTCAGGAGGAGATGAAATAGTCGATTGCTGAAGAACAAACAGTCGACTGCACAGTCATACAGTCGACTGTCAATCCTTCTGCAGGCGACTGTATTGCACTTTGGCTTGCTCCATGCGACTGTCGAGATAACAGGCGATTGTCGTTGTAAGGACAGTCGACTGTCCTGGTCACATATTCACTTCTCCAATTACTTGATTTTGTCCCCTTCGGGACTTCTGAAAAATCCAGAAAATATGTGAAATGCAATTCACGTTTATAAAGCTTTGGAGAGTGAAATTGTGCTGAAATAAAATCATATGCTCAAAAAATGAGGAATTGATGCAACTATAGTTAAGTGAGCATGATTCAATGAGTTATATGAACAAGATGGGTGTAGTTAGGGGTTATAAATATACACTTTTCACTACGAATCACACCCCCAGCTAGCTTATTTTGCTAGTCCCTAGCAAAATAAGCGTTTAATTCGGATTAAATGGAAAACATGCACCAAACTCAAAATATCATCTTGGCATAACTCATATGTTATTTCCAAATGATTTCAAAGCCAATATACACAATGTATGAGAGTAAACAATAAATGATATTCTCCTCAATCCAATTCAAAGAAAAGTAAGGAAATAAGCACCGTATCACGTTCTTTGGGAAGAAGCGCACATGGCAAAGTTTCTAATTTTCATGGAAATGGCCAAAACCAAAAGAAATTCCTTCTAAGTTGTGGGAGATGAGATTGCATCATTCATGTTGCTTATTATTTCATTTATTCATTCAATTTTTCTTTTTCTTTTTATTTTTCTCTCTCTTGTTGTTTAGTATGTTTATGTTTTGCACTCACGCAATAATGCAATGAAATGCAAACACGGCCACATTTGCATACACGCGATAACGCTATATAGGCAAATGGATGGAATGATCTCCTAAATCTTATCTTTGGCGTCCTCTGCAATGTTTCGTGGGGGCACCTGCTACTCAATTTGATTAGAAAAACCATTCACTTATGTTAATTCTATTTCTCATTCGAAACATGAATTATCAACTCATCCACCCACTCCTTAAGAGAAAACAAAAAAACATAAACCATTGGTCACATCCTATCCAATCAAAAACTAAGCCATTCATCCCAATTCATGTAATTACTTACGCCAAACTATTCCCGAATTATTTCAAAGAGAGTATCAAAACATATAAAATCGTTTCATACATGGCATATTAGCATTTGATTGCAAAATGGAAAATGTATTAAAACACGCCAATCAAACATCTATAAATTTGATAGCAAAGTAATAATCCGAAAAAATTGCATTGCATCAAGCATGTAGGGACTAAGCAAAGGAAATGTGATGGAGGCAAGGATGGAGGCATCAAAATGATATGCTCAAATTGAATTAATGATGATGATGAATGAGAAAATTTTTATTAACATCAAATTTTTTCAAAACTACCAAAAACTAGCATCCAACTTCATAGTTCACTTCCCTAACTAGAAATGAGCATTGTCCTCAATGGTTGAAGGGAAACTAAATATTATTCAACAATGCTAGAGGAAAAATAAGTATATTAAAGTAAACTAAACTAACTTTTTTATTTTATTTTATTTACACTAAGTAAAGGAAAGAATACACCTTAGCAAAAGGTGGATCCCGAATGTATAATGGTGGAGGCAGCTGCTTTATCATATCCTTTCGTTCCTCAACTAGCTGCTTTGGAAACGAAGCTCCTCCACTTTCCTTGGATCCTAGCAACACTGCTCCCAGCATCTCCCTAAAATATACTCATGTGTCCTACGGGAGACAAGCTGTGTCAATCCAAGGAAAATAAGTGAGACTTCCAATGAAGGAAGTCCAAATACGTCATAATAAAATAAGGAGATGAATTTATATGATGACAACCTGAATCTAAGATATATGGAAATGAAGCTTGAGATTCAGATATGAAGGGAAAAGTGTGATGAGAACTTCCCTGAATGGCTGATGCAATTACCTGGCTGATGCAAAACCTCAAGAGGAAGGTGAAATGGCTGCAGGGGCAAGTGTGGAGGAGAAGAAATCACATGCTCAATGTAGATCATCTCGCATTCACCGGTGCTTGTCGAATCCTTGCCCTCGAAGGTAATGGCCTCTGCAGTCATCCCTGGACTCTGTGGTCTACCTTGAATATTATCGTCCTGGATGATGGACTGATGTGCGTCTTGAGGTGTCTAAAGTGATGGCTGCTGAACTGAATCTGAAGGGAGGGAGGGCTCGGTCTCCAAAGTAGTCTGTAGGCTTTATCCCGTGCACTCATCCTTTTCAATATCACCGTAGTAAACCATCTCAGCAGTCCAACCAAGATGCTCGCACACCTCCAGATGTGATAATGGATCAGATATGCGATGTGACTCAGGCACTCCGATGTCATCTATCTCACTCGCACCTGGACACATCTGCATCTCATCATCACCACCAACCCAATGAAAATGCAACGTGTCTCCATCATGGGTGACATGCACTCCATCATCCATCTCCTTCTGGTCCTCAATATGCAATTTCTTAATATCCTCTACCTGGCTCTCTTGCAAGCCAACATCCTGCTCTGCTATATATCCCATGGGGTCGCAAGAAAAAGAGCCCAAAAGTGGCTGCTCAAACTGACACTGAACCTGCTGCTCTGCATCCTAAAGTGGAACCGGGGACTGGCCATCATCCTCATATCCAAGTGAAGGCTCTCCAGATGGTGCAGTCTGCTCCCACTCTGCTAGGTCCCTCATGTACAACCATGCATCATCTGCCATGTATGCAAAGAAATCTCCACCACTGCTCGCCATGAGCTGCTCAAATGCCTGGTGCATCTGTACCCGATGTAATAAATAGGAAAGAAACCCCGAAGGAAATCAGTCTGAAAAGAAAGCCAAGTAGAAAAAGAATCTCGAGGAAAAGCATCAAAGAAAATTTTAGCATCATCTCTCAAAGTATATGGGAACACTTTAAAATAAAAAAAATATGCACAAGTGTTCTCATCAAACAAATCCCAAAACTCTTTTCCACACCAATTTTCAAACTTTTGCATAAATGAACTAGGATTTTCCAACCCCATACCGTGAAAAACGGTGGGAGTTGGGAATCCTCCATATAAACATCGCTAAAGTTTGAAAATGAATCCATAAGAAAAAAAATTATACAAAATATTTTTAAAATAAAATAAAGAAAGAAAGAAAAATGACTCAAAAAAGTATAAAATAAACAACCAAAAAGACTCAACACTAAGCTGTAAATCCTACACCTAAAGTGTCTAAAACCAATCAAAAATGTGAGTGTGAAAACCATTGTCCCCAGCAACGGCGCCAAATTGATTGACTGCAGGGCGTGCACAATCCAAGTAGGATGCACACGCTCGCTTCCCAAGGGTAGGAGTGTCAAAACAATATAAACCCGTGAGTATGGAGTCGAATCCATAGTGACAACTCATTTCACAATCTCAATCTCAATTGGTTAAGGAAAGGCTAAAGGTATTGGTACAACCAACTAAACTAACAAGTGCGGTGAGTGGAAGTATGAGGTGATACGATCGAGCCAAACCCAAGGTAGGTAGGGTGTAGACCAAAGTAGGGAGCTAGTCAAGCAAGGAAAAGTGTATGTAATGGGATATCATTAGGTTTATGGGTTGACTAGAAGTAGGTTCTTCCCAAATGAATCAACCCTCACATCCATTTCAAGGTATGCAGGGTTGTGCACATAGGTAATGCCCTTAAGGCACACCGCCGTTCTACGGCCCCACCAAGGGTAATGCACGATTCATCTGTGTGTTGATTAGTAGGTTGAAATCCCTAACTTAAACTCGTGAGTCAATCCTTGCATCCGTGTCAATAGAATGCAAGGACGGTGCACGTAGGTGTGACCCTTAAGGTACACCACCGTTCTACGGTCCCACCAAGCGTGGTGCACGACTCAATGAAATATAGGGCACAACCCATCAATCAACATTATTAGCACCCATTTCGAGGTATGCTAAATCCAATTAAATGCAAGAGATGAATAATTACTAATCAACCATACAACCCTAGGTAATCCCAATCCACACACAAATGGCTCTAGGCCTTCATAATGAAAGAAACTTGATAATCATTTAAGAAAAGCAAATAAACATTCATTACAAGCCAGAAATCAAGAAACTATCAAATGGGTCTCACTCTCATTCAACAATCATTCAATAATACTCATTACAAAACAATAGAAACCAAATGTTACAAGAGAGGGGAAGAGCTCACCAAATAGAACCCTAAAAACGCATGCCTTCCCTCTCTTGCTCCTCCTCCAAGCTCCACCAAGCTCCAATGGCCTCCAACCCTAGCCATGGCCTTTGGGGAAGAAGATGGGGGGTCTAAACCCCCAATGGAACAGTAAAAACGACCTGGCCAACTTGCTCCCCATTACATCAGAGTTTAGGGGTTTTAACCCCCTAAGGGATTGCATCCTACCCCTTCAAAGAAGCATCCAACGGCCCACAATTGTTGGAGAGAAATCGGGTTAAGAAAAACTCGTTTCTTGCAACCCAGATCCGTCAAGAAAAACCCGTAACAGGCGACTGCTGAACAAACATCTGTCATCATTGGTCAGGCAGCATAGCTTCAAAAGGGGGGCATGCGATTGCTTTGAAAATCACAATCGACTGTGAATGACACAGGCGACTTTTGTGCTTCAGTCGCCTAATGTAGAAGTTTCAGATCGACAGAGAGTTGGATTTCCTTCGTCCTTCAGGAGGAGATGAAACAGTCGACTGCTGAAGAACGAACAGTTGACTGCACAGTCGTACAGTCGGCTGTCAATCCTTCTGCAGGCGAGTGTGTTGCACTTTCGCTTACTCCAGGCGACTGTCGTTGTAAGGACAGTCGACTGTCCTGGTCCAATGTTCACTTCTCCAATTACTTGATTCCTAAAAAATCCAGAAAATATGTGAAAACGCATTTCATGTTTATAAAGCTTTGGAGAGTGAAATTGTGTTGAAATAAAATCATATTCTCAAAAGATGAAGAATTGATGCAAATATAGTTAAGTGAGCATGATTCAATGAGTTATATGCACAAGATGGATGTAGTTAAGGGGTATAAATGTACACTTTTCACTATGAATCAATCGTCCCGATCTAAATACAGGTTCAAACCGCGTAAAAACGGACTCCAAACGTGTGAAATATAGCCCCTAACGAAAAACAGACTCCAAGTTGGGCATTGCGGGTCGGGTTCTCGCTAGGAGGGCATCCAACCTGCTTAGCAAGTGGGTGCCTACACCCACTAGGCTGGCAGGTGCCCGCACCCGCTAAAGGAGCGGGCGCCCACACCCGTAGGCAGCGTACGGGACCTGCCCGCTTCATGTGGGCGGGGGCCTGCCCGCCCGCGCCCGCGCAGGTGCGAGCATAGCATGTGCCCTGCACGGACGCGTGTTGGGTGCGCACCTTGTTGGCATGCGCTGGCTAGGTGGGGCACATGCCATGGGCCCCATGCTTGGGTTGCGAACCCTAGCTGGAATGGCGGCTGCATTTTTATGAAATGCATGGCTTTGGGCTATCGTTTGACACTTGTTTGAAGGGTTAAATGGACTCGGAATAGAGTGTCATTTCTTCCTACGCGTTCACTGTTTAACACTTTTCGATTTGAACACTTACGAAGCTCAACTGGAAGGAAGGAAAAATTCGCTAAAGTTCGGCCTTTGTGAAAGGCAAACTTTAATTAATTTTTTCTCCAAAAAATTTTAGTCCCACATCGGATATGAGAACAGAGGAGGGGTGGCCACCTATATAAATAGGGGCCTACTCCCCTCCTTGAAATACGTCCCAAGCTCCAGATATGAGTAGCTCCATTAACCTTAAGCAAGCTCGGATCTGAGCTTAAATTAAATATTCTCTTTCTCCCTAAATTTCTTCATTACTCCTGTTTGGGCTCTAAGCAAAACTATGAATGAGCTCAGATCAGACCTGAAATCTTGACGAAGGATCCACTTAAGGTGAAATCTTCTTCGGTGCATGGTTGGCTCAGCGACAAGGGTGTTACTCGCCTCGGGACGCGGTGCAGTTCAGGAAGCAGGTCGGCTCGGGACGAGGAGCGGCTCGAAACGTGGTTCAGCATGGGAGAAGCAGCGTGGGGCCAAAGAAATGTTGCTGAAAATGACGCTTCGTATTCTGTGGAAACGAAGTGAAAGGTATATAGTTTAAATTAAACATGCATTTATAAATTGCAAATGTTAGATAAATCTATCGTTAGGGGTTGGTCGGACCCAACACCGGGATAATAGAGATCTTGGCTAGAGGTTGTTCCCTTTAGGGTGTTGATTTAAAATTATTTTAAGTAGATTTTTTTCGTTGCTGTTTTGATACCTTCTTCCGACTGACTTAGGCCGATGTCGTATTTATGGTCCTAAGGACCCAGAAAAGCATCATGAAATTATTAGCCTAATGCCATGCCCGAAAATTACATTTAAAATTCATAAGTTTATGCTTCTTGGCTCTAGATATCCCTAATGAATTCAGATTTAATGGTGGTTGTTGCACTTGACTCTTCAGCTTCCCCAGTGAATTCAGATTGATTAGATGCAAATGACTCTTGATCTTCCCCCAAAAATTCGGAATTATTGTTGCACATGAATCTTGATCTTCCCCCATGAATGCATTAAGATTTATGGCCACATGACTATTGATCTTCCCCCATGAATGCATTCAGAATTATGGCCTTAATTTCTTGGGCTTGGATTAGCAAGACTAAGAGGCCTCTTTGTGATCACAACTTTCTTAGGCCAGCAATGCTTCTACTAGGGCTCCAATTGCATTTTGCATTCTTTTTAGCATTCCTCTTGTTATTGGGCCTTCACTTAGAATGTGGTCTTCATTTTGTAAGTTGATGGGCTGGGTCACTTCATCCTCCCCCTCTTGAAAAGGAGTCGTCCTCGACTCTTCAACATCTGCACCAAAATAAGGAGACATGTCGGAAACATTAAAAGTATCCCTCATGCCATACTTACCAGTTAGCGGAAGCTTGTAAGCATTCTCTTAAGCTTCTACCCACTTGAATCGAACATCCTTCTTATCCAGTTCATTCAATGGTTCCGTCGATTTGATAAAATTCTTCATAAAAAAGCTTGCAAGTCCAAGAAAACTTCTGACCTGTGTCACGCCCCGCTTTCCAAAACCATGGAAGCGAAACGTGACTAAGGTCCACTTGGGCCGGAGCCATGAGGCTCGGACCCAATAAGCGTCTGTAGGGTTACCATTTAATATTACAGGTTCTTGAATTTATAAAATTTCGGAACAACGAAAGTATTGAAAGAAGGATGCATTCACTTTATAAAAGAGATAATATCCAGCATGAGACAAGTCTAATAAAAGAAGCCTAAGCATGGCTGCAACTACAGAAAAGGAAACTAATGGTGCAAAGCACCAAACCTAGACAAAAGTAAAGTGGTACTACTCACCCAAACTAAAAAGTAGTAACCTCAGGAAGTCCACAACGATGGGGAACATCTAAGTCTGGTCCTCATCAGGTACGTCCTCCGGGTCAACGTCCTCTGGCTCCAAGTACTCAGTATGTCCAGCTTGTCCACGCACTCTGGCTCAACACCTAACGTATAGCACCCAAGAGAAAAGGAACTGTACGTCAGGTAAAGTCTACAATGAGGGGTTAGACTTTACTGCGAGTGTAATGTAATCAAGAGCAACATTTTACTGGTTGATTATCATGCTAGGGTTATGACATGGCAGTTATACTATGCAGAAAGTAAAGCAGTGCAGGAAAAGTAAACGTGACAGGCAGTAGTCGTAGCGTGTGCTACTGACTACGGGACTAAGCTAGACGGGATAGGACAAGACAAGACAAGACAAGTGTGACTCGAAGGGTTCACGCCTTACGGTTTGAGGGAGGATCAAACCCTCTCCCCGTGCAACCGCTCAACCCTACCCCAAACCTGAGTGCTCAAGACAAGACAATATAGGACCACTCACTCTGCTAGGTGAGTGCCTCTATCCCCAGGGTCTGTAGCGTATCTCTCACTCTGCTAGGTGAGTGACGAACGTTCCGTAGGTGAATCTATACCACTGTATAGGACCACTCACTCTGCTAGGTGAGTGCCTTTATCTCCACAGTCTGCTGGGACACTCACTCTGCTAGGAGGGTGCCGAGCTTCCTGGTTGAACGGGAGGACGCGCATGGGGCACGCCTTCCACTCCCAAGCGTAGGAGTGTCAATGCAATAAATTTATAACCGGTGAGTACCTGGTCAGATCACAGGGACAAGTCGATCTATATTCACAAGTTTGATCGATAAAGAAAAATAAAGCGTGAAAACAACCACCTCAACTAACGGTGGAAAAGTGTGGGAAAAACATGGTGAAACTACAATTTTATACTAAGTTGGTATGGTTAGAGAACCAAATGGAAATTTAGGATAGCAAGGCGAGGAGTATGGGTTGTGGGTTCACTAGGATTGGTGTTAATTAAGCTCTAATTACCCGCATATAACTCAATTGATTATCCGGCCAAGGACATTCAATCGGAAAATTTAGCATTAAAGAACACCACAATTAGCAATAGGGATGGATGTATTATCATAGCACTAGTCAAATTAAGATCCTTTTCTCAAAGAGTGCCCACTTGGGTCTTAGCCAATAAAATTGTGTCCTAATTACACATCCAACATTAACAAGATAATAGGCAAGAGGAAATTTGAACAAAGATTAACAACCAACTTTCATGAATCACAACCCACACCAAATCAACACTACACAATCATAGCAAACAAGATGGAAATTTCATTCAAAAGATTCATCCAAGTTCAATACAAAAGTGAGATATCAAAAATTACACAAGAAAAGAGGGAAGAGATCACCAATCCATCAAGAAATGAGGCTTCTCTCTCACTTGGGCACCTCCTCCAAGCTCCCCAAACTCCAATGGCCTCCTTCCTCACCCAAGCCCTAAGAAAACTCAAAAACCCCAAAAACAGCAGCAGGAATTGAACCCAGAAAAACGAAGCTGCCAGATTTTCGCACTCAGCCCGCAAAATAATTCCCCTAACTCATTGCGGGTAAGGTCGGATCACTGCGGGTGCACGCCCGCTTACCGCCCAACAATCTTCGCCCGTCTGCTGTGTTTTTTTGGAGGAGCGGGTCGACCGCTGGGCCGGCCCGCGTCCGCTCTTTTGTTTTTTTATATTTATATTTAAAAAAAACGTGTTGCGGCCCGCTCCAAAGGAGCGGGCCCTGAGCCTGCCTCAATTTTGAACGCGTCAGCGGCGCCACGTGATGTTGTGTGGTTGCGCCACGTGGCGCCCACAGATTAAACATCCTTTCCTATTTTCCTCCCCATTTCTCCTCCAAATAATTCCAAAAAAAAACCTAGAAATCTCAGAAAAATCCCAAAAAATTCTAGAAAATCCACAAGACTCCCAGGAGTACCTGAAATGTAGGAGAAGGAGAAATTAGTCCGTTTGATGAGAAAATTAATATAATGACTATTATAAAATAATATTGACGTCCAAAATTCATATAAAATATTCCAATGCTCAAATAATTTCCAAAAAATGGCGATATGATCACAATAATAGCATGAACATATAAAAATAGTAGGAAGCCAATAAGGACGATAAAAACCGTATTTTGTGCAAAGAATGAGGATAAGCTCTAAAAATGACATGAAGTGAAAATATATCCAAAAAGAGCAAGATTAAGTATAATTCTTAGCACAAAATGGGGTAGTTAGGGGGTATAAATATGCACTTTTCACTCCGAATCACACCCCCCAACTAGCTTTTTGCTGGTCCCTAGCAAAATATGTGATAAATCCGGATTAAAGTGAAAAACATGCACCAAACTCAAGATATCCTCATGGCATACCCCAAATGATATTTTCAATTGATTTCAAAGCCAATATACCTAATGTATGAAAGTAAACAACAAATGAAACTCCTCTGAATCCAATTCAAAGAAAAGTGAAGTAATAAGCACAGTATCACATACTTTAGGATATATCACAAATGACGAAGTTTCTAACTTTCATGGAAGTTGCCAAAACAAAGAAAATTCCTCTAAGTGGTGGGAGATGAGATTGCATCACTCATGTTGCTTATTATTTCATTTATTCATTCATTTTTTCTTTTTCTTTTCTTTTTCTCTTTTTTTGTTCTTTTTTTGGGATGTTTATGTTTTGCATTCACACGATAATGCAATGAAATGCAAACACGGCCACCTTTTGCCTAAACGCGATAACGCTATATAGGCAAAGGGGTGGAATGATCCCCCAAATCTCATTTTTGGCGTCCTCCCCAATGTTTCGTAGGGCACCGGCTACTCAATTTGATTAGAAAGAAACATTCACTTATATTAACTCTCTTTCTCATTCTAAACATGAATTATCAACTCATCCACCCACTCCTTAAGAGGAAAACAAAGCATACACAATTGGCCACACCCAATCCAATTAAAAACTAAGCCAATCATCCCAAATCATGCAATCACTTACACCAAACTTTTCCCAAATTATCTCAAAGAGAGTATCACGACATATAATGTAGTTCCATACATGGTATATTCGCAAATGAATCCAAATTGAAAAATAATTAAATCATGCCAATCAAACATTTATGAATTTGATACCAAAATGATAATCCGAAAAATTGCATGGCATTAAGCATGTAGGGACTAAACAAAGAGCTAGTGGCGTATGGACAAGAATGCCAAAATATGATATGCAATGAAAATCATTGGATGAGAGGAAGATGGAGGTATCTCAAAAAAATTAAGATACCAACAAAATCTTAACAATCTAAGGATTCTAACACTCCCCCCAACTTAAAATAAACATTGTCCGCAATCTTGGAAGAGTATTAGATCTCCACAAAAGATCCTAGAAAAGAAAAGAAAAGCATACAAAAGCACTAAAATAAAACATTTATTTATTTACACTATTGGAAAGAATACGCCTTAGCAAATAGCGGACCCAAAATTTCCATCGGAGGTGGCAATTGTTCCAACGCTCCTTTTGTTTCTTCCGCCAATGCTCCCCGACTAAACGTGGCAATGGCGGCCACGTACACAACCCCAAGCATCTCCTCAAAGTGTGTACCTATTTAAGGAAGGAGACGGATTGTGTAAGAGAGAGATGGGGACACGTTCCCAAAAAAGACATCCACACATAATCATCAATATAAAATACGGAATGAGAAGTATGAGAAGTATGATGAATGTGTGAGAAAACTCCCTGGATGGTTGAATATGATGTGGTTTGAAGCTCATCCCCGTGACATTCAATATCAATCGGGGGAGGAAGTGACATCTCCATAGAAACTACCGAAGGAGAGGGAAGCTCGGGATCCATGATAGCATGTGGTATAGACTCACCCTCGCTTGCCTCTTCTTCAGGCTCATCAACAAAAGTGCACTCCCCCTAGCCCACTTCACTCCCAAGTGTGAGCGCGATCGGCTCCTCTATCTCCACCATGTCAACAACCAATTTTTCAACAACTAATTGACATGGCCCAGCAGAAATAGGAGATGCCGTCAAGATAATTTTCTCCACCGGCTCAACCAAATCCTCCATGCCAACACTTGGTCCTCAACAACTACTTGGCATGTGGCACTCAATTTATGAACTACCGGTGGTGTGAGATCCACAAAAACTTCTTCATCCGGGGCTTGGTGGACCAAAACTTCATGGCTTGGCTCATTTGGAGTCACAACCAATGTGTGATCTTCCACCTTATAGGACTCCAAATAATGCCAAGCCGCATTCTCATCCATGTCCAAAAAGTGGCCGTTGTCCAACATATCCACAAAATCATGCGTCTTCGGAAGCATACCCTCCAAGAAGAATCCAAGAAGACTCACCCTGTCAAATCCATGATGTGGACAACCATACACTAACTCTGAAAAACACGTCCAAGCCTGAAAAAATGTCTCACCGATGCGCCGAGCAAAGTTTACCATTCTTCCTTGCCATGTTTTGGGTCCTGTAAGATGGAAAAAACTTCATACAAAATTTGTGCTTTAATACAGGCCAAGATGGACTAAGATGAGGGATATAAACTTTAAACCAATTTAATGCACTACCATCCAACGAATAAGGAAAGAATTTAAGATAAAACTTTTCATCACACATGTTCCCATCAAAATGAAACTTGCAAGCACTCTCAAACTTCTTAATATGTAGGTAAGGGCTCTCCACATCCTTACCAAGGAATCTCGGTAGGGATTTGGTCACACGCATGTCAAACCCAAGAGAGTTTGAAGTACTTGCCATGTTTAAAAAAACAAAAACAATCAATCAAAAAGACTCAAAAAGCGTAAAATAAATAAGGATGAACAATAAGTGAAAGATGAAGAATCGAAAAGACTCACACTAAGAGATAGAAGTAGCACACTAAAACTTTCAAAATCAATCAAAAAATGCTAATAATAGAAACCGTTGTCCCCGGCAACGGCGCCAATTGGTTGTGACGGGAAGACGCGCAAGTGGCACGCCTTCCACTTCCAAGCGTAGGAGTGTCAATGCAATAAATTTATAACCGGTGAGTACCGGGTCGATCACAGGGACAAGTCGTTCTATATTCACAAGTTTGATCGATAAAGAAAAATAAAGCGTGAAAACAACCACCTCAACTAAAGGTGGAAAAGTGTGGAAAAACGTGGTGAAACTACAATTTTATCCTAAGTTGGTAGGGTTAGAGAACCAAATGGGGATTTAGGATATCAAGGCGATGAGTATGGGTTGTGGGTTCACTAGGATTGGTGTAAATTCAGCTCTAATTACCCGCATATAACTCAATTGATTATCTGGCTAAGGACACTCAATCAGAAAATTTAGCATTAAAGAACACCATAATTAGCAATAGGAATGGATGTATTATCATAGCACTAGTCAAATTAAGATCATGGTCTCTCCTCAAAGAGTGCCCACTTGGGTCTTAGCCAATAAAATTATGCCCTAGTTACACATCCAACATTAGCAAGATAATAGGCAAGAGCAAATTTGAACAAAGATTAACAACCAACTTTCATGAATCACAACCCACACCAAATCAACACTACACAATCATAGCAAACAAGATGGAAATTTCATTCAAAAGATTCATCCAAGTTCAATACAAAAGTGAGATATCAAAAATTACACAAGAAAAGAGGGAAAAGATCACCAATCTCTCAAGAAATGGGGTTTCCCTCTCACTTGGGCACCTCCTCCAAGCTCCCCAAGCTCCACTGGCCTCCTTCCTCACCCAAGCCCTAAAAAACTCAAAAACACCAAAAACAGCCGCTGGAATTGAACCCAGAAAAACGAAGCTGCCAGATTTTCGCACTCAGCCCGCAAAATAATTCCACTAACTCATTGCGGGTCTGGTCGGATCACTGTGGGCGCACGCCCGCTCATCGCCCAACAATTTTCGCCCGCCTGCTGTGTTTTTTTGGCAGAGCGGGCCGGCCGCTGGGCCGGCTCGCGTCCGCTCTTTTGTTTTGTTTTTTTATATTTATTTTTTTTTAAAAACATGTTGCGGCCCGCTCCAAAAGAGCAGGCCCTGAGCCCGCCTCAATTTCGAACGCGTCAGCTGTGCCACGTGGCGCTGCGTGGTTGCGCCACGTGGCGCCCACAGATTAAACATCCTTTCGTATTTTCTTCCCCATTTCTCCTCCAAATAATTCCAAAAAATACCTAGAAATCTCATAAAAATCCCACAAAATTCTAGAAAATCCCCAAGACTCCCAGGAGTACCTGAAAATAGGAGAAGGAGAAATTAGTCTGTTTGATGAGAAAATTAATATAATGACTATTATAAAACAATATTGACTTCCAAAATTCATATAAAATATTCCAATACTCAAATAATTTCCAAAAATGGCGATATGATCACAATAATAGCAGGAGCATATGAAAAATACTAGGAAGCCAATAAGGACGATAAAAACCGTATTTTGTGCAAAGAATGAGGATAAGCTCTAAAATTGACATGAAGTGAAAATATATCCAAAAAGAGCAAGATTAAGTATAATTCTTAGCACAAAATAGGGTAGTTAGTGGGTATAAATATACACTTTTCACTCCGAATCACTTCCTGTAGGTGTTTCGTAACAAAGATCGCACATTCTGCTAGGTGAGCATCTTATTGCCCGCAGGCTATGTAAGACATGACATGCAAGATGTTTATGACATGGCAAGGGCAAAGTTGTTCTAGGGTGTCCACACGCACACACACAGAGATGAAACCTATGATAGCAGTTGTTGTTGTTGATTCTAGGGGGTCCACACGCACACACAGATAAGTCCTATGGTGTTAGTTGTAGTTGTTGTTTGTGCTTAGACTTCGTCGTCAAGTCTAAGCTGTCAAGGGGTCCCGGATGCTATCATTTCACATCCGGTTCTCTTTAATCATACTTTTATAGTTCAAGGGACAGGTGGCCTAAACATGGTCGAAAGTACGCAAGTGAGAAACACTTGCCTGCGGTGGCGAGTGCGTCGTCTGTCTGGAGCGTCTTGTCGAGGCGGTGCTTCAGTGAGGGTCCATCTGAAACATGTCAACAGCGGTGTCAGGACACATTTTTCACCATTCCTATTAGAGTTCATTTCTAGGTTCAACGGGGCTATCTTAGTGGTCAAAGTCACGTTTTTGTTTTGGTTCAGCCTAATCGATGATCTATCCTATGTGTACAGATATTCAGTCCTTCGTCGATGTCTAATATTTTACAACGTTTTAAAGGAGCAGAAATGAAATTAAATTATTGTTGACGATTTTTAGATTAAGTTTCCGATTTGCTACAGTGGGGGTTCTTACTACGCATTAGAGGACTAACCTTTTTGACATTGATCGAAAAGCGGATGTCGGGTCTGAATGGCGATGGATCAGTGATGTCTGCAATATCTCGACCGTGGGTAGCACAGCGAGAAACTTGCGGACAGCGAGGTGGTGGCATGAACAAAGAGCAAGCGACGATCTCTCTCCCGTTGCGGGTAGCGCAACGGATCTTCACGACGGCGGCAATGTCGGGTAAAAACACATGAGTTAGGTGACGCGCATGAACTCCGAAGGGCAAAGGGGGATGTCAGGGATTAAAGAAGGTCAGTGGGGGTTGCTTGGTTCGTTGGGTGCCCGACGACGTTAGCGCACGGCGGTGGGCGGCCGTGAGAAGACGAAGAGGACAGATTCGCGCAACGGTCGTTGTCGCGCATCACAGCAGAAAAGCAGTGACCAGAGGAGTCAAAGGGGACTTGCAGTAGTTAAAGGGATTCAAGAGAGATCTAATGGTGGTAGAGTGGTTGTCGAAAGTGGTCGGAGATGGCCGAGCGTCGGCGTTGAAGAACAGTGCACAGATTTGTCAAAAACAGCCGCTAGGGCTTGGTTTCGACGGGTTTTCAAGGAGATAGAGATGAGAGAAGTGAGGAAGGAGAGTTGCAGTTGATAGGGGGGTTCGATGGGAGTCTAAGGGCGATAGGGTGGTCGCCGGAGGTGGTCGGAGGTGGCCGGGCGTGGCGTTTTTCCGGCGATGGACAAATCTGTCCAAAACCGGGTATGTGTTGTGTTTGAGAGGGTTTTGAGAGAGAAAGAGAGTAGAGGGAAGGGGAAGGAGAGTTGCATGTGATAGGGGGATTTGATGGGAGTCCGAGAGAGGTGGAGTTGGAGGGGATCGCAGGAGCGTCGGCGGCGGCGATTTTTCGGTATAATGTGCTGCTGTTTTCAGGCGGCATGTTCTTGGGTTTTCCTTGGGGTTTTGGTGGCTTTTTAGAGAGGGAGAGGGAGGAGAAGGAGGAGGAGGGATGACCGGACGTTGGGGGGGTTAGGTGGTGGCCGTCGGCGATAAAGTGGGTGCTCAAAAGGAGAAGAGGGCGGCGGCCAGCAATGGATGCGTGAGTTTTGTTAGGGTTGAGTTGGTTTGTTGATTTAAAGAGATACGTTGTTTTATGGACATCTAATTTAGGGATATGGGAGAGGGAGTGTGTGTGAGAGGGTGTGCAAAGAGAGGAAAAGCTGGGTAAGGGCAGTGGCAGAATATCAATCGCATGATACGTACAAATCCTCTAAGTTTTGGATTAGCAATTTGAATTTGAATTTGAATTTGAATTAGGCTTAATGGGCTTGATTTTGATTAGTGAATTGATTGGACTAGGGGTGTCAAAAAATTACGAAAAAAATATCGGGACGACCGTGACGAAGAGAGGCTCAGGGATACGGTGATCAATCATGCATTTGGTCCACGGAGAATGAACTAAAAATAAAAAGATCCGGTGACTAAGTCTAAAGCTATGACGATCCTGCAATCAAACCTGATTTGCGGGAGAACGACCCGTGAAATGACGTTCACTAAAAATCCCACAAATAACTACTCTTCCATATGGTCACAACAACATATCACATCGTATAGCCCGGATCCAAGAAGAGGCCAAATAAAATACGCATACGAAAAGAGTCATACGCGCAGAAAATACGAACGGTCGGAAAGCGGCCGTTACAACTTGTCCAATAGTGGTAAGGGTTGTCCAATCTTGGATTGCTTTAATCTTATCTTCATCCATTGCAATAACTGTAATACTATCCACAAAGCCAATAAAAACAATTTTATATGTGCAAAATCATACTTTTTAAATGGCCAAACAATTTCACCTTTTAGAACCTCTAGAATTTGTCTAAGGTGATCCACGTGTTCATCCAATGTTCTGCTATACATAAGAATATCATCAAAGTAAACTACTAGAAAGTTACCCATGTAAGCATGATATACACGATTCATTAATCTCGTGAATGTGCCAGGTGCATTAGTTAACCCAAAAAGCATAATTAACCATTCATACAATCCATGTTTAGTCTTAAATGTTGTTGTACATTCATCTCCTTCTTTCATTCTTATTTGATGATAACCACTTTTTAAGTCAATTTTAGAGAAAATAGTTGAACCAGATTGATACGTCTATTTTGCGGAGGCCCAACAGCATGGGCCCTGATTCGGGTTGAATATTGCGTATTTAACCCCCTAATTAGTCCTATGATGTGCCTATATAATACTTAATTGCTCTCTAATATGTGCGTATTTTGTACACCATTATTTATTAGAGAAATCACATTATTTGTGCACAAAACACGAATTCTATTGAGTATTTCTACATTTTTATATTTTTCTTAGCATCGTCTCGATCTCACGATTCCAACGACTATTTATTTGTATTTTTCTGAGATCTGTACTAATTACTGTGAATTTTTGAATGCAGAATACCAAATTAAGACAGAAATACAAGAGAAATACGTATATACGGGACACGTGGCACGATCTGGGCCGTTCCCGCTCAATCGGACGGCAGCGGAGCTGAGTAAATATGGCATTATGTGGACCGTCGGATTAAGATCCGACGGCCACGAACGCAGCGCAACATTACAGATGCGGAGATTTGAGCGGCCACGTGGCGCAATCGCACGCCTCCCCGCCTCCATCCAACGGCTTACAACGGTTTCCGCATCGCACGCGAGATCGACGACGTGGCTTATTATCGGTCGTCCGATGAGGATCCAACGGCATCGGAGCGATCCGATTCGAATTCGAATTCGCGGAGAAATGCGGGCGACGTGGCTCTCTCAGGGCCGTTCGATACGCATCGAAAGGTCGAGATCGTTCCCGATCTGTGTCGACGACGTGGCCGCTCCGCAAGCCATAGGATCAAGATCCAACGGCGGTCAGATGAGCGGATGCGGGCGCCGAAGCAATCGGAGTTGGGAGCACGAATTTTAAAGCACACGCGTCAATCCCAGGGGCGATCCCGCTCGATCCAACGGTCCACGATTGCGCCGGTCGGATTATTGGGTGCGGGTGCGAAAAAATAGCGGGTTTAGATCTGTTAAGACCCCAAACCCGCAATGCTAATATAAAAGCGTATTTCTAGGGTTTTTTTGGGGTATTCTGGCGTATTTTGGGACTTTTGGAGCGGCTACTGTGCGTATTTCTCCAGGAGAAAATTCTGAAAATTTCCAGAGACTATTCTTCCTATTCTCAGAGAGATTTGGGTTCCAAAGAGGAGATTTGGTGATAATTTCTTGAACTTATACCCCGTATTTGGTGTATTTCTTTGTATTTTGCTTCCTAAACGATGTATTTTGCTATCAAATCTGATTTTTATTGCACCATGCGTGGCTAATCTCTTTGTGCTATGGTTGTGATGTAGTTAGGAGTATGTAGTTGCTAAATTTCATGTCTTTAGCCCTATTATCATGGTTAAATTGCTAGTTTTGTTGATTTCTACAACGTATTTGATGGGTATTTGCTTATTGGCGATATTGTTGATGTGCCCTATGGCTAGGCCCTGATAAGGCTAGCCAAGTTATGTTCTCTAATCTGAACTAATCGCTGCGATTATTGTTTAATGAGATCAACATTGCTAGTAATACGTTTAAGGTTATTTTGACTAGTTTTCATCGATTTATCTTCCGACGCCTTCACGCCTTGACCGGGTGAAGCGTTGTGTGACATTAAAAGACGTGAAATTTCAGCGACTATAAACTCCTAATGAACTCACAACCGTAGCATACTTGTCTAATCGAATTTCAAACTTTCGTGATACCGTAATACTTTTAGGAACCACTTTCTTTGCTACAAATCCTTACACTATTTTTCACCTTCACAAAGGTGGTCGTTTTCTTAACCGTATATTATATTTGATTAGTTGAATTTGTGTTATCTCAGGTCGACTTGTCCCGAGGATTCGACTCTGGACTCTCCAGGTACTACTTGCACGATCTCCTGCGCTTGGGAGTAAAGCTCACATTGTTTTGAGGGAGGCAAGTTTTTGGCGCCGTTGCCAGGGACAACGGTATCTTTGATCCACATTTTCAGCTTTTCAGAGGAGTACTCGGTGAGATCCTTCCACTTTATAGCTTAGTTTTATTATTGAAAACAAAAAAAATATCTCTTTGCTAGTTTATGTGGCATAGGACCTCCACTTCACACAGATTGATAAGAATTGAAAACATGGATAATAATAACGAACAACCTCTTGTACACCCACAAGAACTGCCATTGAGTGCTACTTATATGCCCACTAGAGTTGCTTTTGAGTCATGCATTGTTTTGCCTGAGGGTGCTCATTCTTTTTCGCTTAAAGCTGGGGTGATCCAGATCCTTCCCTCTTACCATGGAGAGGATAGGGAAAACCCTTACTTGCATATTAAAACGTTTGAAGAAGCATGCTCTACACAGTTGGATGGAAAAGTTAGTAATGATGTTGTTTATCTTAAACTTTTTCCATTCTCATTGAAAGCCAAGGCAAAGAATTGGTTCAATGCATTGCCTCCTAGATCTATTACTTCTTGGCTAACAATGCAAACTGAGTTTCTGAAAAAATTCTTTTCTTTGGCCAGGACTCAAGCTTTAAAGAGGCATATCATGTCTTTTTCGCAGAAGGAAACTGAAGCATACGATCAAACTTTGGAAAGATTTAAGGAGCTTCTGTTGGCGTGCCCACATCACGGTTTTGACAAGGGACGCACCATTGGATTCTTTTACGATGGATTGCAGCCGAATACGAAGCAATATGTAGAGATGATGTGCAATGGAGCTTTCTTTGAGAAGACCCCGACGGAGGCTTGGGCATATTTGGAGAACATTGCAGAGAATGCAAGAAGATGGAAGCCACCTTCAGAGTTTGACAGGTCCATGTCTACACATCAAACAAAAGGTGGCTTGCAGACTTTGAAGCCTGAAGATGCATTGATGGCACAAGTGGAGGCATTGGTGACGCAAAAGCTACAAAATATTGATCTCAGAGCAGAAAAGGCAGTCACATCAGAGCCATACTGCGTCATATGTGAGAAGCCAGTTCACGATACTACCGTCTGCCCACTGATCTCAGCAATTAAAGAATTGGGCAGAAATCCAGAATCAGAGGTGAATTGGGTGGCAAATCAAGGCTACAACACCAATTGGAAGAACCCATCAAACCAAGGAGGTGCTTCATATCAGCAGAAGCAGCAGACATCCACTCCCTATTACCATCCCAACCACTCCAACTATCAAGGAAAAAGGGAGCAGAACAATGAAATTCAGAGTCTCACTGCTGCAGTTCAACAGATGGCTCAGATGCAACAACAGCTCACTGAGAATTTTTCGAGATTTATAGCATCACAAGACAAAGGTAAACTACCTGCTCAGCCTATTGCAAATCCTAATACGAATCCTTCTTCTTCTTTTTCAGGAAACAACGTCAAACCATGTCAGGCAGTGACTACTTTGCGTAGCGGACGTGAAATTGAAAAACCAGAAATGCCTAGACATGAACAACCAGCTGAGGAGAAGGAGGAGGTACAAGCACCTGAAAGCTTGCAGGTTGAGGAAGAGGTAGCAGAAAAAGAGCCAGAGCCATATGTACCTCCAGCTCCATTCCCACACAGACTTGCTCCACCATCAAAAGACAGGTATCAGGCAGAGATAAGAGATATCTTCAAGCAGGTAAAAATCAATATCCCATTACTTGATGCAATCAACCAAGTGCCTGCATATGCTAAATTTCTGAAGGAGCTATGCACTGTAAAGCGGAGTCTAAATGTGAAAAAGAAAGCATTCTTAACACAACAGGTAAGTGCAATGGTACAACATGACACTCCTCCTAAATATAAGGATCCAGGTTCTCCTACTATCCCATGCATTATAGGAACTAAGAAATTTGGAGATGCTTTACTTGATTTGGGTTCTAGTGTTAACATTTTGCCTTACTCTGTTTATATGCAGCTTGGATTGGGGGAGCTGAAGACGACACCTGTGGTTTTACAGTTAGCAGACAGGTCGGTAAAAATCCCACGAGGATGCGTGGAGGATGTGTTGGTCCAGGTGGACAAATTCTATTATCCCGTAGACTTTATCGTCCTTGATATTCATGGGCCACAATCAGGTAATTGCACTCCGATTATATTAGGACGTCCATTCCTAGTAACGTGCAATGCTATGATAAATTGTAGGGATGGACAATTGAAGATAAGCTTTGGTAACATGAAACTTGAGCTGAACATTTTTAAATCATGTAAGTTACCTGCGAATGTTGATGACGTGAAAGAGGTATGCTTTATTGAGAGCTTAATCGAAGACTATTTTGATGCTAAGTATGAATGTTCGTCCAATTTTATTGATTATAATTTCGAAGATATTGATGAATCTTATTTTGTGCAGGGCAAAAATGAAAGATCAAGGGATGCATGGGTGCCAAAGTTCGAGACATTGCCAGTGGAATTGCCACCACAACAACCTTCAGAGATTGAGCATCCAAAGCTGGAATTGAAGCCTCTGCCAGACTATTTGAAATACGCTTTCCTTGGAAAGGAGGAGACATTCCCTGTGGTAATATCCTCTAAACTCACGCCTGAACAAGAATGTGCTTTGCTTGATGTGCTTAGGGAACACAAAGGGGCCATTGGATGGTCTATTGCGGACATTACAGGTATAAATCCCTTAATTTGCACTCATCATATTTATCTTGAGGATGATGCCAAACCAACATGTGAGATGCAACGTCGATTAAATCCTACTTTGAAAGAGGTTGTTAAGGGGGAGATTCTTAAGTTACTTGCTGCAGGTATAATATATCCTATTTCAGACAGCAGATGGGTTAGCCCCATACAGGTGGTTCCGAAGAAATCAGGCCTCACGGTGGTAAGAAATGAGAGTAATGAACTTATACCGATGCGGACCACCACAGGTTGGAGGATGTGTGTTGATTACAGAAAGTTAAATGCTAAAACCCGAAAAGATCACTTTCCATTACCTTTCATTGATCAAATCTTGGAAAGAGTAGCAGGTAACGAATTTTATTGTTTTCTAGATGGTTATTCTGGCTATTATCAGATAGAGATTGCTCCAGAGGATCAATAGAAGACCACCTTCACTTGCCCCTTTGGAACTTTCGCTTTTAGGAGAATGCCTTTTGGATTATGCAATGCACCTGCTACTTTTCAGCGTTGCATGTTGAGCATCTTTAGCGATATGGTTGAGAGGATTATGGAAGTGTTTATGGATGAATTCTCTGTATATGGCACTTCATTTGAAAATTGTTTATCTAACTTAGCTCTTGTCTTGCACAGGTGCCAGGAAAAGAACCTGCTGTTAAACTGGGAAAAGTGTCATTTCATGACAACTGAAGGTTTGGTTCTTGGACACCTAGTCTCCAAAGCAGGTATTCAGGTAGACAGAGCAAAAGTTGAGGTGATTGAGAAGTTGCCTACACCAAAATGCGTCAAGGACATTCGATCCTTTCTAGGCCATGCAGGATTCTATCGAAGATTTATAAAGGATTTCAGCGCCATCTCCCGCCCCCTCTGCCACTTATTAACTCTAAATACTGATTTCATATGGACACAAGAGTGTCAAGTTTCATTTGATAAATTAAAGAACTCACTTGTTTCCTCCCCTATTTTGCAGGTTCCAGACTGGAGTATGCCATTTGAAATCATGTGTGATGCAAGTGACTACGCAATGGGGGCAGTGCTTGGGCAAAAGAAAGAGAAAGTTCCTTGTGTTATCTATTATGCCAGTAAAACTTTGAATGAAGCACAACGGAACTACACTACTACGGAGAAAGAGTTGCTAGCGGTGGTGTTTGCATTGGAAAAATTCAGAAGCTATATATTGGGCTCACCTATTCTCATCTTTACAGATCATTCTGCACTGAAATATCTTTTATCTAAAAAGGATGCTAAACCTAGACTTATACGATGGATTCTCCTTTTGCAGGAATTCAATATTCAGATCAAGGATAAGAAAGGAGTTGAGAATAATGTCGCAGATCACCTTTCTAGATTGACGGTGGGAACAGAGTCGCCTACCATTCCATTGCGAGATTCCTTCCCAGATGAGAAGTTTTTCGCCATTTCTACCCTACCATGGTATGCAGATATAGCTAATTATTTGGTGACAGGTAGAACCCCTCCACATTGGTCTTCTTTAGATTTCAAACGCTTCAAGCATGAGGTAAAATCGTTCTATTTTGATGATCCTTATCTTTTTAAATACTGTGGAGACCAAATTGTAAGGAGATGTGTACCCGACCATGAGTTTGATAGTGTTTTACATTTTTGCCATGATGGGGTATGTGGGGGGCACTTTTCAGCTCATAAGACTGTTGCAAAAAATTTACAGAGTGGTTTTTATTGGCCTAGTATGTTTAAAGATGCATATGCTTATTGTAAATCATGTGTGCGTTGTCAACAGTTGGGGGGAATTACAAAAAGAAACATGATGCCGTTGAATCCCATGTTAGAAATAGAATTATTTGATTGTTGGGGTATTGATTTCATGGGGCCTTTTCCACCATCTTTTGGGTATATATTTGTATTGGTTGCCATTGATTATGTTTCTAAATGGGTGGAAGCTATTCCTTGCAGGTCCAATGACGCTTCCATTGTGCTGAAATTTTTGAGAGAGAACATCTTCTCGCGCTTTGGAGTGCCAAAGGCCATTATCAGTGATGTAGGTTCTCATTTCTGCAATAGGCTCTTTGCAAATCTACTGAAGAAATTTGGGGTGACACATAAAGTTTCAACACCTTACCATCCTCAAACAAATGGGCAAGCGGAATTGGCGAACAAGGAAATCAAGAACATTCTTCAGAAAACAGTGAATCCAACACGCAAAGATTGGAGTCTTCGCTTGCCTGAAGCTCTATGGGCCTACAGGACAGCATACAAGACTATCTTAGGGATGTCACCGTTTCGTTTGGTTTATGGAAAAAATTGCCATCTTCCTGTTGAATTAGAGCATAAATCTTTTTGGGCAATTAAAACACTTAATTTGCTTGATGACTCATCAAATGTTTCTCGTAAATTACAGATCATGGAGCTTGATGAGATACGACGAGAGGCATATGAAAATGCAAAGCTAGCAAAAGAAAGGATGAAAGCTGTGCACGACAAGATGATCCTACGAAAGGAATTCAAAGTTGGAGACAAGGTTTTGTTGTACAATTCAAGACTCCATATATTTCCAGGAAAGCTGCGCTCAAAATGGACGGGACCATACTTTGTCAAAGAAGTCTTTTCCCACGGAGCGGTGGTCTTAGTGAATGAGAAGGATGGCCATGAATTCAAAGTCAATGGACAACGTCTGAAACACTTTCAAGAGCTTTGGGCCAGAGAGGATACCACCATTGACCTCACAGATCCACCTTCGGGTGGTAACTAATCAGGTGTGTTCTTTCCATGATTCCCTCTCCTTAACATTGAGGACAATGCCTATTTTAAGTTGGGGGGAGGGGATAAATCTTTAGGATTATTTTTATTTTTATTTTCTTCTTTTTTTTTCTTTTTTTTTCTTTCAGTAGTTCCCTTTTGCAAAAAAAAATTTTTCTCTTTTTTAAGGGGGTTGAGTCAAGATTTATCACCAATGCTTATTACACCTAGAAATGAACCTCATGTGATGAAAATTCTCGAAATCCAGTCACCACTTTGCACATATGATTTATTTTCCTCCACCACTATTGTTACGTATTTCATTCTCATTCGACATGAATGCTAGTACTCATGGTGAATCTCTTTTGATATATCTCTATGGTAGGATTGAATGATGACTTAATGAATCTTGAAATTATGAATTAGCAAGTCGTATGTTTTCAATGGAACACACCATCACAAAATGACTGGAGCAGTACTTTTTAACTCATATTCAGTGCTATTTGCATGCTTTGTGTAATTTTGGGTGAAAGTCTACACTGTTTTTTGAAATGATTAGGATAACCCATTCTTGTGAAAGAATAAAGAAAAGGAAGCCATCTTGCTAAGTTATTTATGCACACACAAAAGAAAGAATGAAATAAGATGAATGAAGAAAAATGTATGGACGAATAAATGTGTCATTAAAGAAATAACTTGGTTGGCTCAATTAGTACAGTCCGAGGGGTCCTTTTTGGCCTAATGCCCTATTATCGTCTGATTTGGGAGCCATTGACTGGAACCTCATTCATTTGATGGAGCGATCCAAGTTATACATTTTTTTCTGCAAATGTTGCTTGATGCGCGTTACGCAGAGCAAGAAAAAGTGTGCATCATTAGCAAGGCAAGAGAACTTCCAAAGCTTAAAAGCACAAGATATGGTGTGATTTCCTATGAATGAAATTGACGTGTGTATATCTTGATGCCAATCTATTTTTGCTTGCTTTGCATGATATATCTACGCTCCAAGTTGTAAACTTTGATTGAAAGGTGTGAGCCATTGATTTTGCATACCATTCGCTATGAAGTAATGTAAAGTGAAGTTAAGTTGATTTAATGACCATTTTAGAGATACTTGCTTTTCATTGTAAACCCATGAGTACCATTATATAATGAGCATGAAATCTTGGCATTGGTGTGTGGACATTTTCTTTCGTCCTTGTAGTATGGTAATGAATGATTTGAGACCTCATAAGGTGATCTAGGTGTATACTTGATATCGTATCTCGCTCATTTTGCTAGAGACTAGCAAAACGCTAGTTGGGGGGTGTGATTCGGGTTGAATATTGCGTATTTAACCCCCTAATTAGTCCTATGATGTGCCTATATAATACTTAATTGCTCTCTAATATGTGCGTATTTTGTACACCATTATTTATTACAGAAATCACATTATTTGTGCACAAAACACGAATTCTATTGAGTATTTCTGCATTTTTATATTTTTCTTAGCATCGTCTCGATCTCACGATTCCAACGACTATTTATTTGTATTTTTCTGAGATCTGTACTAATTACTGTGAATTTTTGAATGCAGAATACCAAATTAAGGCAGAAATACAAGAGAAATACGTATATACGGGACACGTGGCACGATCTGGGCCGTTCCCGCTCAATCGGACGGCAGCGGAGCTGAATAAATATGGCATTACGTGGACCGTCGGATTAAGATCCGACGGCCACGAACGCAGCGCAACATTACAGATGCGGAGATTTGAGCGGCCACGTGGCGCAATCGCACGCCTCCCCGCCTCCATCCAACGGCTTACAACGGTTTCCGCATCGCACGCGAGATCGACGACGTGGCTTGTTATCGGTCGTCCGATGAGGATCCAACGGCATCGGAACGATCCGATTCGAATTCGAATTCGCGGAGAAATGCGGGCGACGTGGCTCTCTCAGGGCCGTTCGATACGCATCGAAAGGTCGAGATCGTTCCCGATCTGTGTCGACGACGTGGCCGCTCCGCAAGCCATAGGATCAAGATCCAACGGCGGTCAGATGAGCGGATGCGGGCGCCGAAGCAATCGGAGTTGGGAGCACGAATTTTAAAGCACACGCGTCAATCCCAGGGGCGATCCCGCTCGATCCAACGGTCCACGATTGCGCCGGTCGGATTATTGGGTGCGGGTGCGAAAAAATAGCGGGTTTAGATCCGTTAAGCCCCCAAACCCGCAATGCTAATATAAAAGCGTATTTCTAGGGTTTTTTTGGGGTATTCTGGCGTATTTTGGGACTTTTGGAGCGGCTACTGTGCGTATTTCTACAGGAGAAAATTCTGAAAATTTCCAGAGACTATTCTTCCTATTCTCAGAGAGTTTTGGGTTCCAAAGAGGAGATTTGGTGATAATTTCTTGAACTTATACCCCGTATTTGGTGTATTTCTTTGTATTTTGCTTCCTAAACGATGTATTCTGCTATCAAATCTGATTTTTATTGCACCATGCGTGGCTAATCTCTTTGTGCTATGGTTGTGATGTAGTTAGGAGTATGTAGTTGCTAAATTTCATGTCTTTAGCCCTATTATCATGGTTAAATTGCTAGTTTTGTTGATTTCTACAACGTATTTGATGGGTATTTGCTTATTGGCGATATTGTTGATGTGCCCTATGGCTAGGCCCTGATAAGGCTAGCCAAGTTGTGTTCTCTAATCTGAACTAATCGCTGCGATTATTTTTTAATGAGATCAATATTGCTAGTAATATGTTTAAGGTTATTTTGACTAGTTTTCATCGATTTATCTTCCGACGCCTTCACGCCTTGACCGGGTGAAGCGTTGTGTGACATTAAAAGACGTGAAATTTCAGCGACTATAAACTCCTAATGAACTCACAACCGTAGCATACTTGTCTCATCGAATTCCAATCTTTCGTGATACCGTAATACTTTTAGGAACCACTTTCTTTGCTACAAATCCTTACACTATTTTTCACCTTCACAAAGGTGGTCGTTTTCTTAACCGTATATTATATTTGATTAGTTGAATTTGTGTTATCTCAGGTCGACTTGCCCCGAGGATTCGACTCTGGACTCTCCAGGTACTACTTGCACGATCTCATGCGCTTGGGAGTAAAGCTCACATTGTTTTGAGAGAGGCAGGCCCAAATGCGCAGCCCGCTGCACGGAGCCCGGAAGAACCTGGAGCCAGAAGCCCACCTATCGATCAGAAGCCCATCTGCGAGGATGGGGCCCGCCTAACAAAGCCCCTGAAGAGGGCCCCCGAACAGAGATCGAACCCGACCCCGGAAAGGCGCGAGTCACTCGCCCACTCCAGCGACAACCGTTCCACCAGGCCCGCGACCACTTAATGGCCGTAATGGGGAGGTGCTGGCATGGCGCAGAGGACGGCGATAAGGAGGCGGTTTGAGGGGGCACGATCGGGGGTGGACGAGGGTCGTGAGTCGTGGGCAATCACGACGGGAAGCCTATAAAAGGGCTTGAGGGACGACTAGACAGGGGACGGCATCTCAGGTAACTAAAACCTAAGGTACTCCATCAACGACCTAGTTCCCCCATTTCATCTCCTTCCTCCCTCGCTCACGCCGGTAGACGTCGTTCGGATCTCCTCTCGAGGCGAACCGTCTCCGCCGGGCCTCCTCTTTCAGATCACCGTCTGACTTAGGCATCGGAGGGGATTTGGCCGGAACCAAGGTCCGGCCCCCCTGACGAGTGCTCTCGTCTACGCAGGAGGACATCAGATCCACGTGCCGAGGCTTACCCTCCGCCCCATGTTGGCCATGCGTCCAGCAAGACGACCGAGGCTACCCCTCGTCGTCCGATCGGCCGAGGCCGAGCACGCCCAACCGAGCCAAGGCTTTCCCTCCGCTCGCAAGGTGACCGAGGCTACCCCTCGGCATCCGACCGGCCGAAGCCGAGCGTCTCACACCGGGACGAGGCTTCTCCTCGCCCCCCTTATGGCCGAGGATCTAGACCCAGCCCAGCCGACACGTTTCACTTCGTCCGTAACTCCGATCACGCCGCGTCTGCACCGACTCGGCACACCCGAGGGACCCAAGTCGGCCCCTTGACCACGTTGACCGGGTGATACACGGTCAACGCTTTTGTAGTGAGAAAACACTCTGAAACATCTGGCGCCGTCTGTGGGAACCGAACTATCCCACGAAGAAACAAACCGCACTTGCGATGGCACGCGCCTGCAACGGGAGGAAACGCATGCCCCCCATCCCGGAGGAGGGGAACGGTGCACCCATCGGTAATCACCCCGCCCCCCAGCCGAGGAGACTGACGGGTCTGAGCCGGCCACGCAGGGGCAGCTCCGCACCTTAGCCCAAGAGACCAACGCGAACATCCAGACGTTGGTCGTGACGGTGCAGCAGCTCATCGGCACCGCGCCGGCCAACGGAGACGCAAGGGGCGACGGGCACCGTTGGGAAGGAGGCCCCCCGCTCCTACGGTCCGCTATGGTCGATGACCATGGAAACCGAGGACCGAACCCGGAGCGTCGGTTCACTCTGCCCGGCTTCCACCAGGCGAGGTCGCGCGCCTCTTCCTCTCGTCGCGAAAGGAGCAGGAGGGGCACTGAACACACGGGGGACGAATCGGTGACTGCATCGTCTCATCGGTCACGATCACCCCACCGCGGAAGGAGTGACCGGCACCACTCGAGAGACCGATCACGGCGGAGCGGGAGCTCCCGCCGGAGAAGTCGGGAACGCCGGATCAGCCCCGCCCCCAGTGTGGCGAAGGTCGTGGAGCCGGCCCAGCCAGCACCTGTTCCGCCTCCCCAACCGAACGAGCCTGAGATAGGCGGGTGCCGGGTCCCCGGAGGCATCCACGGAGACCGGTGCCCCCTGTCGCGGAGAATAACCGAGGCACGGGTCCCCTCTCGATTCAAGATCCCGGTGCTGGGGAAGTACGACGGGATAGGAGATCCAGGGAACCATGTGATGGACTACGAGGGGGGACATGTCCTTCCAAGGAGCCGACGATGACCTGCTCTGCAGGGGCTTCTATTCGACTCTCAGGGGAGCGGCGAGAACCTGGTATCGCAGCCTACCCAACCGTTCCATCGACAGCTTCGAGGAACTCTCCCAGCTATTCTGCAAGCAGTTCATGGCCGGGCGACAGGTAATGCCTGATGCCGAACATTTGTTTAACATAGTGCAGGGCCCGACCGAGCCGCTCCGACAGTTTATGCGTCGCTTCAACGCGGAACGGCTGAACGTAAACAGCCCTCCCGACCTTGTTGTCCAAACGGCCTTAAAGAAAGGGCTGCGCCATAGAGGCCTGAAGAAGTCTCTACATAACGATCCCCCGAAGGACCTCCCTGGGATCATGGCAAGGGCCGAGCGCTTCATGTTGACTGAGGAGACCCTGGCCATTGAGGCAGGGAAGACCAGACGAGGGACCAAACGCGGCGATAGCGAGCGCCGCAGCCCCGAAGGGTACCGGACCGAGAAGAGGCCGAGAAACAGGCAGCGGGGAGAGGGTACGAGGGACGCCACCCCAGACGCCGTCCTCGCTCAAGTACAGAAGGAAGAGCGCACCGATCTCCCCCCACCGAAGGCGAAAAGAGGTGGGAAGAATGGGGAGAAGTACTGCAAGTACCACAAGGACAATGACCACGACACTGAAGACTGCTGGCACCTAAAGAAGGACATCGAGAAGCTGATGAGCCGAGGGCACGCAAGGAATTTAGCTGACGAGCCGGTCCACGGAGAAGGAACCTCCCTGCAGCCGGACAAGGGGAAGAAGATCAACACCGTCCAAGGACCCCTCTGCATCATAGAGTGAGCAGGCGAGGCCCCTCCCCCCAGTCGCAGCCTAGTCCGGAGGAGGTTATCTAGGTTTACGTCCCTCCGTCTAGCTTTATTTTCCTCCAAATGTACTAAGTCCGATAGGACCCTTAAGAGTACAAATGCATTCCCTTTTATCTTTTCTTTATCTTCGACGGAATCAACATTTTATTAAGGGTGCATAAGAGTGAAGACTGCCACCTCACCGGATGGGAAGGGTCAGACAAAACCAGTCCCAAGACGAGGAGCTTCGCCCTCACCGACCGATTCCTTCGCTTGTAAGTCTGGGGGCAATTCCCCCAGCCAGCCCAGACGCCGACCGGTCTTAAGCCGAGGAGCTTGGCCCTCGCCGACCGACTCCTACGCTCGTAAGTCTGGGGGCAATTCCCCCCAGCCAGCGCGGGCGCCGACCGGTCCTAAGCCGAAGAGCTTTGCCCTCGCCGACCGATTCCACCGCTCGTAAGTCTGGGGGCAATTTCCCCAGCCAGCGTAAACGCCGACCGGTCCTAAGCCGAGGAGCTTCGCCCTCGCCGACTGACTCCACCGCTCGTAAGTCTGGGGGCAATTCCCCCAGCCAGCGCAAACGCCGACCGGTCCTAAGCCGAGGAGCTTTGCCCTCGCCGACCGTCTCCTTCGCTCGCGAGTCTGGGGGCAATCCCCCCAGCTAGCTCGGGCGCCGACCGGTCCTAAGCCGAGGGGCTACACCTCCGCTGACCGACTTCGCCGCTCATATGACCAGGGGCAGCCCCCTAGTCATCAAGGACGTCAACCGACTTGTCCACTCAGGGGGCAAAAGACAACCTCTCGGAGAAAGGAGGCGAGCGATCACCGTCAGCAGAGGGGCCGAGGTCGCAGAAACAAAGCAAAATACGCGAGAAGTTCGAGTAAGTTAATTTCATTTCCAACAATTAACCAAGGTACAAAAGTGTGTCTTATTTACAGGAAATTGAAGTGGAGAAACCCCCTAACAAATGACCCGCTTTCAACAAAACTCGTCACCTACGAAGACTAGGATAACGCCGGCGGAGCAAGACTTGTCGACCAAGGACCCAAAATTGCTGGCCTAAGCGAACATCCATGCAACCAGCAATTATTTGCTCCGAAGCAGGAAACCGGTGGCGAAGCCGAAGAAGATTGCGAGGTCGGGGATCCATTTCAAGTAGGCCGGGCCAAAGCGAAGCGAATGCTAAAAAATTTGAGGATAAAAACAAGGACGACAGGCCGGGAAGGACGACCTAAGGGGCCCGGGCTCGAGAGGTCGCATCCTCGGGCGCCTCGCCCTACTCGGAGCAAGGAGGATCGACAGGCGGAGGGGCTTGCCGGACGCGCTCTGCACAATCCCGGAAGGAGGACTGGACGACATCGACGATCCGGGGGCCGATAAGTTCCACATACTTGCCGAAGGCTTTCCTAAGGACCTCGAAGATCCTCTCCCCCAAAGTCCTGACGACACCTCTCTCCACCTCCTCCGCAAACCGCGCCACCTGACGCCGGTCCGACAGTTCCCTCTGAAGCTCCTCCCTCTCCAGGTGGAACGACTCCGCCGCTTCCTCGGCCGACTGCCGGGCGTCCTCCAACTTTCCCTGGAGGGCATCCACTCGTCCCTCTAGCTCGGCCACCCGGAGCTTGAGTTGCCGGGACTCCATCTGTGCCGCTACCGCAGCTACCTCCGCTGCCCCAGCCCGCTCGTGATCCCTCGCAGAGGACTCCTCCAGCTCCCTCATACGGACAGCTCGACGCTGCGACTCGACGGCGAGCGTTGAACCCTGAACGACAAGACATGAGCTGAGAAGAGTGCGAAAGAAAGAAAGGGACAGTAGGATAGCCAGACCTGTTGAAGGATCCAAACCAAGGAGTCCGACACCTTGTCGGCAGGGATCCACTCAAGGAAACCACGGTCCCGAGGGAGGACGGAGCCCTCGGCCAACTGTTGAGCCAAGGCTCGGTCGACGAACACCGAACCCCCGGGGGCGACCCCGGGGGAGGCCGAGCTGCTCGCCAATAGGGCACCGACTCCCGATAATGGAGGCGGAGATGCTGCGACGGGGGTAGTCGTCAGGGACACTTGATGATCCTCGGCGGTCACCGCCGGGGGCACGGAGCACACCGGACTGGAGGGATCCACGCCCTCCTTCGTCCTCTTCCCTCCATGAGGCTCGGCTGGATCCGAGGGGGAGCGCTTCCGCCTCGTGCCACCTCCGTCCTCGGAGACAAGAGGGGGCACGCCGAGCGCAAGAGGAGCCGCACCGGACCCGATGTGTCACCCCCCGCCGCTTGGGCCGGTGGGACGGATCCGGCCCTTGCGACCTCCCCGGGGATGGGACTACCAGAAGAAGGGGCAGGAGGTGCGACCGCCACCTTGCCCACGGAGGGCTTGGCTCGGCGCACCTCCTCCTTAACGATCCGCCGAGGTGCCCTTCCCGAGGTGCTACCTCGGCTCCGAGCAGCTCCACGACGGATCAGCTCATCAATATCGCGAGTGAACTCGCGGCCGGCCATTCCTGCAGGGGAAACCGAAATCAGGGTAAGCCACGAGGCAATCCAAGACCAAAAAGGTGACCTACCCGGAGACCACAAGACGGCCTTCAGGAGCAGGTCATCCAACAAAGGCCAAACAGACTTCACCTCCAAAGGGAGGGCCGACAGCAGCGCAACAGCCGCATGATCAGCCTCGGAGAGGGCTAGCGTGGGGCAAGGCCGGACCGACCCGCCCCAACCCGTCAAAATCTGGGCGTCCTCCAGGAAGACCACGAAGACATAATCCGAGCACCAATCCCCCGACCAGCGGGGTAGTCCGATCAGGCATTCCCTCCTCGAGCGGGCACGGAGGTGCAACCATGACCCTGGACCGACCGTCTGGATCTGATAAAAGTAGAAGAGAAGGGGGAGAGATGGCTCCAAACCACGGGTACAACAGAGCATCATGAAGCCCGTCAGTACCGCGATCGAACAGGGGGCGAACTGGCAAAGGGGCACCATGAGATACTCCATGACTTGGATTATGAAGGGATTGAGCGGGAAACGAAGACCCAGGCGAAACATCTTGACGTAGACACCGACTTCGTTGCTCCTCGGAAGGCAGATCCGCTCGTCGATGAAGGGGACTCGGACATCGTACGGGTAACAGAGGCACTTTTCCCGGATCTCCGCGGCCGCTAGAAGCGGAGTCTTCGGCGGCGTTCGGAGGATAACCGGAGGTACGTTAAGCCGCACGGCAGCCGACGCCACATCATCGCTGGCATAGTCCGGGAAGAGCTTCCCCTTCCCTTTATCTCGGAGGAGACGACTCCCAGAGGAAGAACCAGATCCCACAGATCAGGACCCACCCCGCCTGGACTCAGGAGGATCCCTCACCCCTTGGCCATAACCACCTATCCTAAGAGCAGTCATAATATGAAGATTAGGAGAGGAGTTACCTGTTTGTTAATTTGGAGAAGACAAGGAAACGAAGGCGGCGGGAGACTCCGAATTTGTGGAAAGCCTAGGACAAAGAGAAGAGCGAGGGAGAAGTTGGGACCAACGCAGCCGGGGATCTTATATACCAGACCCAGGGGCAAATTCGAAATGCCTGACAGGAACGTGTGGCAGGCCTCGAAGAGCCGGCGGCGTTTCGAATTCGGCGTCAAGGGAAGTCCAATCGATCCGCCTCATCATGACCTCCATTTATGACCACGACTCGACTGACGCGCCACTCGGAACCCCAAGAGTCACATCGGTCGGACCGAGCCGGCCAAGGCCGATCGGCCCCACCGATGGGGGCAATTGATACGTCTATTTTGCGGAGGCCCAACAGCATGGGCCCAAATGCGCAGCCCGCTGCGCGGAGCCCGGAAGAACCTGGAGCCAGAAGCCCACCTATCGATCAGAAGCCCATCTGCGAGGATGGGGCCCGCCTGACAAAGCCCCTAAAGAGGGCCCCCGAACGGAGATCGAACCCGACCCCGGAAAGGCGCGAGTCACTCGCCCACTCCAGCGACAACCGTTCCACCAGGCCCGCGACCACTTAATGGCCGTAATGGGGAGGTGCTGGCATGGCGTAGAGGACGGCGATAAGGAGGCGGTTTGAGGGGGCACGATCGGGGGCAGACGAGGGTCATGAGTCGTGGGCAATCACGACGGGAAGCCTATAAAAGGGCTTGAGGGACGACTAGACAGGGGACGGCATCTCAGGTAACTAAAACCTAAGGTACTCCATCAACGACCTAGTTCCCCCATTTCATCTCCTTCCTCCCTCGCTCGTGCCGGTAGACGTCGTTCGGATCTCCTCTCGAGGCGAATCGTCTCCGTCGGGCCTCCTCTTTCAGATCACCGTCTGACTTAGGCATCGGAGGGGATTTGGCCGGAACCAAGGTCCGGCCCCCCTGACGAGTGCTCTCGTCTGCGCAGGAGGACGTCAGATCCACAGGCCGAGGCTTACCCTCCGCCCCACGCCGGCCACGCGTCCAGCAAGACGACCGAGGCTACCCCTCGTCGTCCGGTCGGCCGAGGCCGAGCACGCCCAACCGAGCCGAGGCTTCCCCTCCGCTCGCAAGGCGACCGAGGCTACCCCTCGGCATCCGACCGGCCGAAGCCGAGCGTCTCACACCAGGACGAGGATTCTCCTCGCCCCCTTGTGGCCGAGGATCTAGACCCAGCCCAGCCGACACGTTCCACGTCATCCGTAACTCCGATCCGCGCCGCGTCTGCACCGACTCGGCACACCCGAGGGACCCAAGTCGGCCCCTTGACCACGTTGACCGGGTGATCCACGGTCAACGCTTTTGTAGTGAGAAAACACTCTGAAACACAGATAATTCATCTAGCATATCATCTAACCAAGGAATAGGATGACAATATCTTACAGTGATGTTGTTAATGGATCTACAATCAACGCACATTCTCCATGTACCATCTTTCTTGGGTAGAAGCAATACCGGGACTGAACAAGGACTGAGGCTCGCTCTCACATATCATTTGCTCATCAACTCTTGAACTTGCCTTTGAATTTCCTTAGTATCGTTAGGATTAGTGCGGTATGTTGGATGATTAGTCAAAGATGATCCAGGAATAAGATCAATTTGATGCTCTATGCCTCTCATTGGTGGTAGACTTGGTGGTATCTCATAAGGAAAGGCATCTTCATATTCCTGCCAAAGAGATAAAACAATGCTAGGCAAAGCAGAGGTTAAGTCGTTAGTATTCAACATCGCCTCTTTGTACACAAGTACTAGGACGTTTTGTTGAGAAAACAATGCTTGCTTAAAATCTCACTTCTTTTTGCCACTAGAAAACTCTTCTCTCCTTTTTCTCTTTTCTCTCCTTTTCTTTTTGAATTTTCTCTCAGTTTACTTTCTTTTTCTTCACTCAAATATCTCAATTTTTTCTCACTCTCATTTTTAGTCTCTTCTTGTTGAGTCATTTTTCCTCTCTCACTTTCTCTTTTCTTTTCTCTCTTTATTTGATCTTACAGTATTTGTTTTAAGGATAATGGAAGGAGAGTTATTAGCTCCCCTCGAAGTACAAAAGAATAACAGTTTAAGTACCCGTCATGTGTTACCGATGATCAAACTGCCACAGTCTGCCCAACAAGAGATGACATGCTTTCATAGGAACAACATCACAGATTATTTCTTCTCTATATTTCCCAATAGAAAATAGGAATGTGACTTGTTTTGTTACCTTCAACTCTCCACATTCGTTGAGCCATTGTAGCTTGTAAGGTTGTCGATGCTTGAATGGCATAAGACTCAACTACTTCACTAATTCAGCACTTGCTACATTACTGCAACTCCTCCTTGTATGATTACACTGCATACTTTCCCTTGGACTAGATAGCGTGTGTGGAACAATTTCTCTCTTTGGTTGTTCTCTTCCTCCGTCATTTGAATGCTAAGTGCTCTTCTAGTCACAAAAAATTCTCCTTCGACAGTAATTTCTCCGTCATCATCTTCAAGCAACATCTTATCTTTTTCAGCAGATTCTTCTTCTACAATCTCCCAATCACCATGGTTATTGATGATCATGGCACGCTTGTTAGGGCACTCGCTGGAAATGTGTCCTCTCCCTTGGCATTTGAAGCATCTTATGTCACGGCTTTTAGAAGTATTTGCTTCAATTTGCGTCTTCTTTGGAATATCAACCGTCTTCTCAACTTTCTTCGAAGTATTCTCCTTCGAACTAGATGGAGTATCTCTCTTTGAACTACTCTTCCAAGGGATAAAAGAATTATAGCCCTTCCTTGCAGCATTTCTCCTCTTCAATTGTTGTTCTACATTGATGGCTTGGTGGACCATCTCCTGAAGCTTTACATAGTGATGCATCTCCACAGCATCAACAATATTAGGATTAAGGCCTCGCAAGAAACGAGCCATTGTTGCTTCTATGTCCTACATCACATTTGCTCGAATCCTGGCAATCTACATCTCTTTGTGATACTCATCTACACTCTTAGAGCCTTGATTGAGTCGTTGCAGTTGGTGATGAAGTTTCCTATGGTAATAAGATGGAATAAACCTCCTCTCATTGTTGATTTCATTTCCATCTAAGTACTAATGGGATGTTCTCCATAACGTTCTTTTTCCTTTTGCACCTGATCCCACCAAACAAGAGCATAATCAGTAAACTCAAGAGCTGCAAGTTTCACCTTGTTACCTTCAGAGTAGTCATGGCATGAGAACATTTGCTCAACACACATTTCCCACTCCAAATACTCATTGAGATCATTTTTGCCTTGAAAAGAAGGTACTTTGATTTTAATTCCACTAATGTTGTCTCCTCTGTTTCTATGTCTCCTCTGTTTCTATGTCTCCTTTGTTCATCACGATGAAATCTCCTTCTTATTGGATGGTGATCTTAAATTCATCCCCATCAATTTGGCTCTCTGTATTCCATGAGGTTGTTCTTGATTGTTTGGATGATTTTGTTCTGTAAAAGCTTGATTCTCCATTTGATCTAATCATTATGGATTCGTTCTAGCTTTCTGTCAAACAATCTCTCAAGATGGCTCACTAATGCTTGCATTCGAAAAGATTTTCTCCGTGTTTTGTAGTATCTTCTGGATTTTCTACCATGTTAGTGAAAGAGAAAAATATACACTCTTGATAATCTCACCAACTTACAATTTCCTCAGAATTTGTCCTTAGCTCGTATGCAACCCAAATACTTATTGAGTGATCCAATAATGTCAATTACTCACTTTAACCAAGTATGTGGTGGTGGTGGTTGGTAAAATTGTGAATAATGGAAGGGTTTAGGCCTGAAGTAGGATTTGGTCTAGAGTAGGAATTCAATGAAAAGAAGGAAATTTCTTGCTAGTGCAAGACAAAAATGCAACAATAAGAGCTATTAATTTGTAATATAACAGAATGTAAGAACTAAATTGAGCACCACTGTTTTTTTCTCGTTTTTTTGCCAAGCTTTACTTTTTTTTCTTTTTTCCGGATTTTTTTCTTTTGTTTTTTTTGCTTTTTTTGCTTTTTTTTTGCTTTTTTTGCATGCTTTACTTGTATAAAAACAACAACAGAACTTCTGAATGATATAAAACAATAGCTCTTTAAAACACGAAGATGAAACAAAAGTCTTGCACACTAAAGATAAAATCAAGGTAATAAGGAATTATTTTGGAGGAGTTTCTTTTTTTTGCAGAAATAGAGGAAATGAAAAAATTTGATACATAAATTTTTTTGAAGCAATGAAATGATTGCAAGAAACCTACAGTGTCAACTTGGGGCTCTGATACCAAATGATGTGAAACCAGAGAGGTGGCCCGATCTTCACAGCGTAGGTTATTCAGGGAACTCAAAATAAACTTAAAAAGAAGGATATGAGCACACACTCCAGCCTTAGAGAAAGGAAAATGGGAGTGATAAGCTCTAAATAAAGATGGTTCACTGACCTGACAAATGCAAATAGACAACCAATGTTATATGAACGCAACCTGCTACTTAGACCACTTGTCCAACCACAAACACGATTTTACCAATCCATACAACAACACCCTTGGGTTGAAGCACGAATTGGGGGCTTTTGCGAATTTTGATCACCAATCTTAAAAGGAAGATTGACATGGCAAGATTTCACAAGAGCTAAAGAAGATATAAAAACTCTCACAATTTGAGAAGAACACTATTCTAAATTGATAATCTGATTGATTGATGCTTGTTACAAAAGATTACATGCTCTATTTATAGGTAGAGCTTGGAAACTTAAAAGACTCTTTAATTAAGGACAACCAAGGCTTTTGGTAGCCCATTAGTCATCATAATGACCTGGAATAAGTAAAAGACATAAATGTGACCTAATGAAGACCAAAAGACAACATGAAATTATGAGCCTAATGCTATGCACAAAAATTACATTTAGAATTCATAAGTTTATGCTTCTTGGTTCTAGATATCCCATAAATTCAGATTTAAGGGTTGTTGTTGCACTTGACTCTTCTGCTTCCCCCATGAATTCAGATTTATTGGATGCAAATGACTCTTGATCTTCCCCCATGAATTCAGAATTATTGTTGCACATGAATCTTGATCTTTCCCCATGAATACATTCAGATTATGGCTACATGACTCTTGATCTTCCCCGTGAATGCATTCTGAGTTATGGCCTTAATTTCTTGGGCTTAGATTAGCAAGTCTTAGGCCTCTTTATGAGCACAATTTTCTTGGGCCAGCAATGCTTCTACTTGGGCTCCAATTGCATTTTGCATTTTTTTATCATTCCTCTTGTTATTGGGCCTTCACTTAGAATGCGGTCTTCAGTTTGTAAGTTGATGAGCTGGATCACATCAATAAGTGAAGACAAAATTAGGCTTAAACATTATATCATTTAATAAAAAGATCGCCATCTTGAATTGGAAAATAAGAGAAGACAAATTTAAGCTATAAAAATCATATCATAAAAAGATATATATCTGTCATAAAATGTAGAAATAGCACCAAGCTCAGAAAATCATATATATAAATCTTATCAGTTGAAGATGGCGATATCTCGATTACAACGGACATTTTATAGATGAATATGTTGATTTCCTGGTTCTGAATTTTGTCTTCTCTTTGGTTTCAGTTGAAGATGGCAATTTTCCGGTTTCAACGGACATTTTGGGCCTAATTTTGTCGTCTCTGATATCATTTAATAAAATGATCCATATCTTCCAGAATATGTGAAAATAGTCCGAATTTCAGAAAAATCCGCAAAAATGTCCGTTGGAAACAGGAGATCGCCATCTTCAACTGAAATATAAGAGAAGACAAAATAAGGCCAAAAAATATCATTTAATAAAAAGATCGCCATCATCAATTGGAAAATAAGAGAAGACAAAATTAGGCAACCAAAATCATATCAATTAATATAAAGATACTTATCTTCCAGAAAATATAGAAAATAACTCTGAGCTCAGAAAAATCCGTATAAATGTCTGTCAGGAGATCGTCATCTTCAACATAAAAATAAGAGAAGACAAAGGTTGGCTAAAAAATCATATAATTTAATCTAAAGAACCATATTTTACATAAAATGTAGAAAATAACACAGAGCTAAGAAAAATCTGCAAATTGTCTGTTGGAACTGGGAGATTGCCATCTTCATCTTAACGGTAAGGGAAGATAAAATTAAGACAAAAAATCATATCATTTAAAAGGGAAGATAAAATTAAGACAAAAAAAATCATATCATTTAACAAAAAGATTCATATCTTCCAGAACATGTAGAAAATAGCGTCGAGGTTAGAAAAATCCGCAAAAATGTCCGTCCGAACTGGGAGATTGCCATGTTCAACTGAAAAATAAGAGAAGAAAACTTAGTCTATAAAAATCATATCATTTTATTAAAAGATCCATAGCTTCAATAAACTACAGGAAATAGCCTCGAGCTAAGAAAATTCTGCAAAAATATCTGTTGTAACCGAGAGTTCGCCATCTTCAACAAATCAAAATCATATCATTTAATATAAAGATTCATATCTTTAACCGAAAATACGCAAAATGTCCATTGGAATCGGGAGATCGCCATCTTCAACTGAAAAATAAGAGAAGACAAAATTATGTAAAAATATCATATCATTTAACAAAATGATAAATATCTTCCAAAAATGTGGAAAATAGCCCGGAGGTCAGGAAAATCTGCCAAAATGTCCGTTGGAACTAGGAGATCGCCATCTTCACCTGGAATATAAGAGGAGACAAAATTAAGCTTGAAATCATATCAATTAATAAAAAGATTGCCATCTTCAACTAGAAAATAAGAGAAGACAAATTTAGACTATAAAAATTATATCAATTAATAAAAATTCCATATCTTATAGCACCAAGCTCAGAAAATGATATATAAAAATCTTATCATTTGAGGATGGCGAAATCCCAGTTACAACAGACATTTTACAAGTGAAGATGGCGATTTCCTGGTTTCGAATTTTGTCTTCTCTTATATTTTAGTTGAAATTGGTGATATCTCGGATTTAATGGACATTTTGGCCTAATTTTGTCATCTCGGATATCATTTAATAAAACGATCCATATCATCTCTGATATCATTTAATAAAATGATCCATATCTTCTAGAAAATGTAAAAAATAGCCCGGAGTTCAGAAGAGTACGCAAAATGTACGTTGGAACTGGGAGATCACCATCTTCAACTGAAATATAAGAGCCGACAAAATAAGGCCAAAAAATCATATCATTTAAAAAAGATCATCATCATCAACTTGAAAATATGAGAAGATAAAATTAGGCAATAAAAATAATATAATTAATATAAAGATCGTTATCTTCCATAAAATGTACAAAATTACCGGAGCTCAGAAAAATACGCAAAAATTTCTATTGAAACTGGTAGATCGTCATCTTCAACTAAAAAAATAAGATAAGAAAAAAATAGACTATAAAAATCATGTCATTTAATATAAAGATTCAATCTTACAGTAAATGTAGAAAATTTCTTGGAGCTCAAGAAAATTTGGAAAAATAGCCATTAGAACCGGAAGATCGCCATTTTTAACGAAAAAATAAGAAAAGAAAAAATTAGTCTAAAAGAATCATATCATTTAATAAAAAGATACATATCTTCTAGAAAATGTAGATAAATTACCTTGAGATTAGAAAAATCAGCAAAAATGTCCTTAGAACCAGGAGATCGCCATATTCAAAAATCATATCATTTAATTAAAAGATTTATATCTTTAATAAAATGTAGAAAATAGCCCCGACCTCAGAAAAATCCATAAAAATGTCCGTTGGAACCGGGAGATCGCCATATTCAATTAAAAAAATAAGAGAAGACAAACTTAGGTATAAAAATCTTATCATTAATAAAAAGATACATATCTTCCACAAGATTTAGAAAATAGCCACGAGATCAGATAAATCCGCAAAAAATTCCGTTGGAAACGGGATATCACCATCTTCCACTTAAAACTAAGAGAAGCCAAACTAGTCTATAAAAATCATATCATTTAATATAATGAACCACATCTTCAATAAACTTTAGAAATATTTTCGAGCTCAGAAAAATCTGCAAAAATATCTGTTGGAACCTGGAGTTTGCCATCTTCAAGTAAAAAATAAGAGAAGACAAAATGAGGCCAAAAAATCATATCATTTAATAAAAATATACATAACTTCCTGAAAATGTAGAAAAATTGTTCCGAGCTCAGAAAAATCCGCAAAGTTGTTCATTGGAACTGGGAGATCGTTATATTCAACTGAAAAATAAGAGGATGAAATTTGGCAATAAAAATCATATTATTTACTCTAAAGATCTCCATATCTTACAGAAAATATAGAAAATAGCCGGAGCTAATAAAAATTCGCAAAAATATCCGTTGGAACCGAGAGATCGCCATCAGACATAAGAGAAGGCAAAATAGGCCAAAAAATCATATCATTTAATAAAAAGATCCTTATTTTCCAGAAAATGTAGAAAGTAATCTCAAGGTCAGAAAAATTCGAAAAAAATGTCTGAACGAACCGGGAGATCGATTTCTTCAATTTAAAAAAAAATAAGAGAATGCAAAATTAGCCTATAAAAAATCATATTATTTAATATACAAATTCATATCTTACAGAAAATGTAGAAAACATCACGTAGCTCAGAAAAATTTACCAAAATGTCTGTTGGAACCAGGAGTTTGCCATATTCAAAAAAGTGAATACAAAATTTTGCCATAAAAATCATATCATTTGATATAAAGATTCATATCTTATAGAAAATGTAGAAAATAGCCCGGAGTTCAGAAAAATCAGCAAAATTCTGTTGGAACCAGGAGATCGATATTTTCAACCTAAATATAAGCGAAGACAAAATTAGGCGATAAAAATCATACCATTGTCATATACACATCTTCAATGAACTGTAGAAAATAGTCCCAAGCTCAGACAAATCTGCAAAAATGTCCGTTGGATCCGGGAGTCGACATCTTCACAAAAACATAAGATAAGACAAAATAAGGTCAAAAAATCTTTTCATTTAATAAAATGATCAATATATATTAGAAAATAGTTTGGAGCGCAGAAAAATCCACAAAAATATCTGTTAGAACTGGGAGATTACCATCTTCAATTGAAAAATAAGACAAGACAAACTTAGGCTATAAAAATCAAATCATTTAAAAAAGAGCCATATGTTCCATAAAATGTAGAAAATAGCTTGAAACTCCGAAAAATCGGCAAAAATGTCCGTTGGAACTAGGAGATCGCTATCTTCAATTGAAAAATAAGAGAAGACAAAATTAGGTCAAAAATCATTTCCTTAATAAAAAGATTCATATCTTTCATAAAATATAGAAAATTGCCCGGAGCTCTGAAAAATCTGTCAAAATGTCCATTGGAACCGGGAGATCGCCATCTTCAACTGAAAAAAGAGAATACAAAATTAGGCCAAATATCATATCATTATAAAAAATACATATCTTACAGAAAATGTAGAAAAATAGTCCCAATCAAAAGAAAGCCTACAAAAATGTCCGTTGGAACCAATAGATTGCCATCTTCACCTGAAAAAATAAGAGAAGAAAAATGTAGAATATAAAAATCATCTCATTTAATAAAAAGATGCACATATTCAATAAAATGTAGAAAATAACAGTGAGCTAAGAAAAATCCGCAAAACTATCAATTGGAAATGGGAGATCGCCATCTTCAACTGAAAAATAAGGGAATGCTAAATTAGGCCAAAAATCAAGTCATTTAATAAAAAGATCCAAAATAGCACCGAGGTCAGAATAATCCGCAAAAATGTACGTTGGAACCGGGAGATCGCCATCTTCAACTAAAATAGAGAAGACAAAATTAGGCCAAAAATCATGGCATTTAAAAAATACATATCTGACAGAAAATGTAGAAAAATAGTCCCAAGCAAAGAAATGTCCACAAAAATGTTTGTCGGAATTGGTAGATCGCCATTTTCACCAGAAAAATAAGAGAAGAAAAATATAGGCTATAAAAATCATATCATTTAATAAAAAGATTCATATATTCCATAAAATGTAGAAAATTGCATCGAGCTAAGAAAAATTCACAAAAATATCAGTTGGAACCGGAGATCGCCATCTTCAACTGAAAATAAGAGAAGGAAAAATTAGGCCAAAAATCAAATTATTCAATAAAAAGATACATATCTTCCAAAAAAATTTAGAAAATAGTCCCGACTTCAGAATAACCTGTAAAAATAATTGTTCGAACTGGGAGATCGCCATCTTTAGTTGAAAAATAAGAGAATACAAAATTTGGCCAAAAAATCATATCATTTAATAAAAGATCCATATCTTACAGAAAATATAGAAAAATAGTCCCAAGCAAAGAAAAGTCTGCAAAAATGTCCGTTGGAACTCGTAGATTGCCATCTTCACCTGAAAAATAAGAAAAGAAAAATGTAGGCTATAAAAATATCTTATTTAATAAAAAAATACATATATTCCACAAAATATAGAAAATAGCACCAAGCTCAGAAAAATCTGCTAAATTATCAGTTAAACCGGGAGATCGATATCTTCAACTGAAAAATAAGAGAAGGAAAAATTAGGACAAAAATCAAATCATTTAATAAAAAGATCCATATCTTTCAGAAATTTAGAAAATAGCGCCGAAATCAGAATAATCCGCAAAAATGTCTGTTGGAACCAGAAAAATCCGCAAAAATCTTCAGCTGAAAAATAAGCGTAGACAAAATTATGCTATAAAATCATATCATTTAGTATAAAGATCCATATCTTATAGATATTGTGAAAATAGTCCGGAGCTCAAAAAATCCGCACAAATGTAAATTGGAACCCGGAGATCGCCATCTTCAATTGAAACAAGAGAATACAAAATTGGGCCAAAAAATCATATCATTTAATTAAAATATCCATATCTTCCAAAAAAGTTAGAAAAATATTCCCAAGCCAAGAAAAGTCAGCCAAAAATGTCTGTTGGAACAGGTAAATCGCCATCTTCAACTGAAAAAAATAAGAGAAGACAAATGTCGACTATAATAATCATATTATTTAATAAAAAGATTTTTATCTTTAATCAAATATAGAAAATAGAACCGAGCTCATAAAAATCCACAAAAATGTCTGTTGAAACCGGGAGATACGTCTTCATTAACTGAAAAATAAGAGAAGACAAAATTATGCCAAAAATCATAGCATTTAATACAAAAATATATTTATTTCAGAAAATTTAGAAAATATCCCCGAGGTCAGGATAATACGCAAAAATATCGGTTGGAACTGGGAGATCGCCACCTTCAACTTAAACATAATAGAAGACAAAATTAGACCATAAAATGATATCATTTAATAAGATCTATATCTTCCAGAATATGTAGAAAATAGCCTGAGCTCAGAAAAATCCGTAAAAATTTCCGTTGGCACGGAGAGAATGCCATCTTCAACTAAAAAAATAAGAGAAGACAAAAACATATGCTATAAAATCATATCATTTAATAAAATTTCTCTATCTGCCATAATATGTAGAAAATAGCACCGAGCTCAAAAAAATCTGCAAAAATGTTCGTTGGAACCTGGAGATCGCCTTCTTCAAATAAAAAGTAAGAGAAGACAAAATTGGACTATAAAATCATATCATTTAATATAATGATTCAAATCTTTCAGAAATTGTCGAAAATATCCCGGAGCTCAGTAACATCCGCAAAAATGTTAGTTGGAACGAAGAGAACGTCATCTTCATCGAAAAATAGAGAAGATAAATTTGGGCAAAAATTATATCATTTCATAAAAAGATCCATATCATCCATAAAATTTATAAAAATAAACTCAAGGTAAGAAAAATCCGTAAAAATGTCCATTTGAACCGGGAGAACGCTATCTTCAACTGAAAAAATAAGAGAAGACAACCGTAGACTATAAAAATCATCATTTATAAAAATGTAGAAAATGGAACCGAGCTTATAAAAATCCGCAAAAATTTCCGTTGGAACAGGGAGATTGCCATCTTCAACTGAAAAATAAGAGAAGACAAAATTAGGACAAAAATCATATTATTTGATGAAAAGATCCGTATCTTCCAGAAAATTTAGAAAATAGTCCCAAGGTCAGAAGAATACGAAACAAGTCCGTTAGAAACGGGAGATCGCTATCTTCAACGGAAAAATAAAAGAAGAAATAATTATGTCAAAAAATCATATCATTTAAAAAAGATCGATAACTTCACGAAAATGTAGAAAAATAACCCCGAGCTCAGAAATATCCGCAAAAATGTCCTTTGGAACCGAGAGATCGCTATCTTCAACTGAAAAATAAGAGATAACAGTATTAGGCCAAAAATCATATCATTTCATAAAAAGATACATATCTTCCAGAAAATATAGTAAAATCTCAAGTTAAGAAAAATCTGCGAAAATGTCCGTTAAAACTAGAAAATCGTCATCTTCAATTGGAAAAAAAATAAGAGAATACAAACGTATGCTATAAAAATCATATTAATAAATAAAAAGTTCTATATCTTCCATAAGATTTAGAAAATAGCACTGAGCTCAAAAAAATCTGCAAAAATGTCCGTTGGAACGGGGAGATTGCCATCTTCAATTGAAAAATAAGAAAAGAAAAAATTAGGGATAAAATTCATATCAGTTATATAGATGAAGATGGTGATTTACTGGTTTCGAATTTTGTCTTCTCTAATATTTCAGTTGAAGATGTCGATTTCCTGGTTTCAACGAACATTCTTTGGCCTATTTTTTTCTTCTCTGATATCATTTAACAAAACGACTCATATCTTCCAGAAAATGTGAAAATTGCACGGAGCTTAGAAAAATCCACAAAAAAGTTCGTTCGAATCGGGAGATCGCCATCTTCAACCGAAATATAAGAGAAGACAAAACAAGGCTAAAAATCATATCATTTAATAAAATGATAGCCATCATCCACTGGAAAATAAGAGAAGACAAAATTAGGCAACAAACATTATATCGATTAATATAGAGATCCTTATCTTCCAGAACATAAAGAAAATAGCCCCAAGCTCAGAAAATCCGTTAAAATATCCGTTGGAAGCCGGATATCACCATCTTCATCTGAAAAATAAGAGAAGACAAAATTAGGCCATAAAAATCAAATCATTTAATATAAAGATCTATATCTTCTAGAAAATATAGAAAATAGCCCATAGCTCCAAAAAATATGCCAAAATTTTCGTTGGAACTGGGAGATAGTCATCTTCAACTAAAAATAAGAGAAGACAAAATTAGGCCATAGAAATCATATCATTTAATATAAAGATCCATATCTTACAGAAAATGTAGAAAATAGCACAGAGCTTAAAAAATTCTGCAAAAATTTCTGTAGTTACCGGAAGATCGCCATATTCAACTGAAAAATAAGAGAAGACAAACTTAGTCCATAGAAATCATATCATTTAATAAAATTGTTCAATAAACTGTAGAAAATAATTTTGAGTTTAGAAAAATATGCAAAAATGGTCGTTGGAACCTGAAGAGTGACATTTTCAACTGAAAATAAGAGAAGACAAAATTAGGCTATAAAATCATTTCACTTAATATAATGATTCATATCTTACAGAAAATTTAGAAAATAGCCCGAAACTCAGAAAATCCGCAAACTGTCCATTGGAAATGGGAGATCACCAGCTTCAACTTAAAAGAAAGAGAATATAAAATTATGCCAAAAAATCATATCATTTAATAAAAAATCCATAACTTTCCGAAAAATGTAGAAAAATAGTCCCACGCTCAAAAATATCTGTAAAAATGTCACTGGGAAGCGAGAGATCGCCATCTTCAAATGAAAAATAAGAGAAGACAAAATTATGCTACAAAAATCATATCATTTAATAAAAAGAGCAATATCTTCAATAAAATGTAGAAAATAGCACCAAGCTCAGAAAAATCTGCAAAAAATCCGTTGGAACTAGGAGATCGCCATATTAAACTAAAAAATAGGAGAAAACAAAATTAGGCTATAAACATCATATCATTTTATCTAAAGATACGTATATTACAAAAAATGGCAAAATAGCCTGGAGCTCAGAAAAATCGACAAAAATGTCTGTTGGAACAGGAAGATCGCCATCTTTATCTGAAAAATATGAGAAGATAAACTTAGGCCAAAATCATATTATTTAATAAAAAGATCTATATCTTCCAGAAAATGTAGAAATAGCCTCTAGGTCAAAAAATCCGCAAAAATCTCTGCTGGAACTGTGAGAACGCCATCTTCAATGGAAAAAAAAGAAAAGACATCGTTAGGCCAAAAAATCATATCATTTTATTAAATGATCTATATCTTCCATAAAATGAAGAAAAATAGCCTCAAAACTAGCAAAAATCAGTAAAAATGTCTGCAGGAACCGGTAGATTGCAATATTCAACTGAAAAAATAAGAGAAGAAAAATGTAGGATATAAAAATCATACCACTTCATAAAAAATTCATATCTTCCATAAAATGTAGAAAATAGCCCCGAGCTTCAAAAAATCCGCAAAAATTTCCGTTGGAACCGGGAGATCGCCATCTTCAATAGAAAAATAAGTATAGAAAAAATTAGACTATAAAATGATATCATTAGTATAAAGATTCATATCTTACATAAACTATAGAAATTATCGCGGAGCTCAGAAAAATATTCGTTGGAACCAGGAGATCGTCATCGTCATCTGAAAATAGAGAAGACAAAATTCGGACAAAAAATCATATCAATTCTTAAAAAGACCCATATCTTCCAGAAAATGTAAAGAGAAGCACAAATCTAAGAAAAATCCGCAAAAATTTCCGTGGGAATCGGGAGATCGCCATATTCCACTAAAAAATGAGAAGACAAAATTAGTCTACGAAAATCTTGTCATTTAATAAAGAGATCCATATCTTTAATAAAATGTAGAAAATAGCATGGAGCTCAGAAAATTCGCAGAAATTTCCATTGGAACTGAAAGATCGCCATCTTCAACTAAAAATAAGAGAAGAAAAAATTAGGATATAAAAATCATATCATTTAATATAAAAATTCTTATCTTCCAGAAAATGTACATAATAGCTTCGAGCTCAAAAAAATCTGCAAAAATGTCTGTTAGAACCGGGAGATCGCCATCTTCAACTGAAAAAAATAAAAGAAGACAAAATTAGGTCAAATTATCATACCATTTAATAAAATGATACATGCCCGGCGCTCAGAAGAATTCACAAAAATGTCCATTGGAATTGGGAGATCGTCATCTTCAACTGGAATATAAGAGAAGAAAAATTAGGCCAAAAGTCATATAATTTAATAAAAAGATCGCCATCTTCATCTGGAAAATAAGAGAAGACCAATTTAGGCTATAAAATCATAAATTTTAATAAAAAGATACATATCTTTCATAAAATGTAGAAAATAGTACCAAGCTCAGAAAATGATATATAAGAATCTAATCAGTTGAAGATGGCGATATTCGTTACAAAGGACATTTTTATAGATGAAGATGGCAATTTTCCAGTTTCGAATTTTGTCTTCTCTTATATTTCAGTTGGAGGTGACGATTTCCCGGTTTCAACGGACATTTTTTGGCCTAATTTTGGCTTCTCTGATATCATTTAACTGACTATCCATATCTTCCAGAAAATGTGAAAAACAGCCCGGAGCTCAATAAATCCACAAAAATGTCCATTGGAACCGGAAGATCGCCATCTTCAACTGAAATTTAAGAGAAGGCAAAATAAGGCCAAAAAATTATATCATTTAATAAAAAGATTGCCATCATCAACTAGAAAATAAGAGAAGACAAAATTGTCAACAAAATTAATATCAAAATATATAAAGATCCTTATATTCCAGAAAATATAGAAAATAGCCCCGAGCTTAGAAAAATACGCAAAAATTTCCGTTAGAAACAAGAGATCTGTAAGGACCCTGTCTATGGGGAAAACACTAGAAGGGGGGTTGAATAGTGTTTATGCAACTTTAAAAGGAATTTATGCCAAATAAAATGCAATCCAACAAATAATGCGGAAATAGAATTAAACCCAAATAAGAAACAATTGCAAACACAATTATGTTTCAAGGGTCCGGATTACCCAAGTCAACTCCCGACTTGTTCCAGGTAATCCTACGTCCCTACCACCCGGATACCACCGGATACTCAAGTTAGAACCCTAACTTGAGGTTTCCTTAAAGCCCACTTGTAGCAACCCTACAAGTGCAATCGAATACAATCGATGTCCTTGACTCCCACAACTTGGGAGCAAGCAAACCACTCTCACAACTGAGAGCACAGCTCAAATAACGAAAGTTATGAAATAATGAAAACAACACTTACAATCACATAGGTCTTGAAGTAGAACTTGAAGGGGGAGTGTGATGTGTGTTGAAGAACTCTCTTGGAAGAGAGGAGAATCCCTTTCTCTTGACTGCACCAATTGCCTAGAAGAGCACTCTTTGGTTCTAGGTTGGAGAGCAAGAGAACAAGATTTGGAAATACTTAGGGCTTTGGATTTGAGAGCTTTGATCTTTGGAAATGAAAGCTTGAGAGTTTTTGCAATGAATGAGTAACCTTCCAATGGAACAGTAAAAGCTCTATTTATAGTTTTCTCAATTCCACAAAACAGTTTAGGCAAAAACCCAATTGGAATCCGTGAGAAAAATCTCAACGGATAGAATCTGAACTCGCGACAGTGGACTGTTGAACAATCCACAGTCGACTGTTGCACAGTCAGCAAGAGTAGGTGAGAATTCATAACGGTAACTTACCACGTGGACAGTCGACTGATGAAGCAAAGACAGTCGACTGTTAAACCAATAGGCGACTGTAATTTCTTCGACAGGCGACTGGCCGAGAGATGGGTAAGTTAGACTAATATTGGAAATCTCACAAATAACAGGACAGACGACTGATGCAAGGAACACAGTCGACTGTTAATCAGAACATGCGACTGTAAATCCTTAAACAGACGACTGTCAAAAGCCTGAGAAATTTTCAGAGAGCTGAGTCAAAGAAATGATGACTCACAGACAGACGACTGTTGCAGCATAGACAGTCGACTGATCCAAGAGACAGTCGACTGTATATACAACATTAGTCGACTGGCCGTAAAAGTCAGATCAAATATAGTTAGGGCAAAGGATATACAGGCGACTGATTTACAAAACATAGTCAACTGTCACAAGGACATGCGCCTGTGAATCATTCATCAGTAGCATGTGTGAAATAATCAGAGAAGGCCCAAAACTATATTGTAATAGTCTGTGCATAACAGGCGACTGTAGAACAAAACATAGTCGACTGTTTTTGAGACATGCGATTGTAAACTGTTCAGCAATCGACTGTTATAAACAATCCTAGCACAATCAATAAAGAAATGAATTGGAATCAAAGGACAATTGATCTAATGAAGTCCTATGACTGAATGAAGAAATGTGTGAGTGCTCCATCAAAGTTCTACTTCTAAGCTACATACTAGAAGAGATAAAAGAAAATTACATTGACGAATAATCTCTTCTTTTCCATCGTATGAGCTTGAAGTCTTCACGGAGCTTCAATCATTATCCATGATCAACCAATTCATGTCATTTGCATTCAATGTAGTTTGTGAGTCATCCATTGCTAGTAGATCTTCATAAATAGCTTAGGCAATGGATTAACTGCAAAATAGGGGATTAGTCACAAGTATTTATGTTTGCTCATCATTAACATTAAGTAGGGAGAAGTCCAATACTCAACATTCTCCCCCTTTTTGATGATGACAAACAAACATAAACAAAAAGATAAATAATTGTGCGCAATGAAAACTTACTCCCCTACATAGATGCCAGTTAGTCAACAAATATTAGGGCATCTACATATCAATTGAAGCAAATGAGTAAGGAATGTATGAATATAAATTCAAAAAAATCTAGGAATTACAATCCCTATTCATTGTAATCTTACTCCCCCTGAATCTAAGGCAACTTCAATCTTAGATTCAAGTGTTAGAACATACTTAGCACATTCATTATGAATCTTGTATGTTTATTTCTCTCCCCCTATGGCATTATCCAAAAAGGTGGGAGCAAATAACAACAACAATAACAGTGCTAAATGCGAACTAACAACAATCAAGGAGTAAAAAGATATATAGAATCAAAACTCATAAAATCACATCATATACACATGTGAGTAATGGAATTGAAGTCCAATATCACCATTTTAGATGAACACACAAAAAAATAGTTTCAAAAGAGATTTCACAAATGCATCATACCAGAGATAGCATGGAAAATCGAATATTAAATTCATATATTGTCTCAAAAGCACATCAGAGAGAGTATAGCATACATGGAGACAACATAACATACATCACACAGATAAGATAAGCAGCAACAGCATAGTGTGACACAAGATAAACAACAACATCATATATAGATATATATAAACGATGAGTACATCAACGGATGGACATCTACATGTCCATCACAAAAAGATACATCATGATCAAGACAAAAAATACATCATCATGACACCATCGAAGTACATCACCATACATATATAATGTCAATATCAACAACATCATCCAGACAACAGAACATCATCAGCAGATGAATCACTCAACCCAAACAAAAACAGACCACATAAAACAAAATTTAGGTCTTCAGGTGAGTGAACAACAACAACAGCAGCAATCTCAGTCGATGTGAATGACAGAGGGGTCCGACGGGCGCCCAGAAGATCGGAACATGAGCCTAGCAGAGCGACTGTAGGAAAAGCTGGAGTCTTCCTCTTAGAAGACGAAGCACAAACATCAGAATATTCCGCACGATCATGAACATGAGTCTAGGCAACGGGGGTCGGAACAACAGAAGCAATAGGCACAAAGCCTGGAGGTGGAGGAACACGACAGGGGCAGTGTCCTCAGATTTCGCAAACAGAACCTGAAGCTCAACGGGGATGGCAAAACCATGACGCAAAAAGGATTTGTACTGATGCTCCGAAAGCATGTTAAGCTTCTCGTCCATAGAAGTGGAAAGTTTCTCTAGAGCTGAGACACGATCACTCAACCGACCAAGAAGAAAATCCTCGAGGGGAACAGACGGTGGAGCACGAGGAGGATGATCAGCTGGACGAGAAGTGTGTTCAGCAGCATTCTCAGAGGGGATGTGGTCACCGACAGTGATATGAAGAGGTTATCCAGAAGATGGAGGCGAGGAGGGAGTCGGATCAGGCAACGGTGAAGGAACCGGCTCATCAAGGAAGTCGAGAGAAACTTTAGGAAAGAGATGATTGAAAAGAGCCATGAGCTTACTTGACCGATCAAAAGCTAGGTCAAGTAGTCAAGAGCACGAATCTGGTGAGAAACTGATCAAATCACAAGCAGCTCACGAGCAACCATGCAAAGAAGGAGGTAGAGTTCCCACGAAGAAGATTCTAGAGAGAATCTACAGGAAATCGAGTGAAAATCGAGCGGGAAGACGAAGTTGCAATCGGAGGAGAGAGAGTCGATGTGGGAAAATGAACAGATTCGTCGAATATAGAAGTTGGGGAAATAATCTGGGCCGTTGGATCAATGAATCGACGGCTCAGATAAAAGCACTTGAACCGTCTCAACAGCAGACAGTCGACTGATGAACAGAAGTCAGTCGACTGGATGAGGTGATAAAAATAAAGCTCAGAAAGACGGGCAGTCGACTGGCAAGTAACATGCAGTCGTCTGTCCGTTGGACAGTTGACTGTAAGTTACGCATCAGTTGACTGGCCGAGAAACCATACAGTTCATCAATAAGACAGAGAGCTTTGAAGAAAAGTTGACAGAGAGAACAGCCGCCTGATGACTAAAATGCAGCCGCCTGTTAAATAACAGTCGACTGTAAAATATTCATCAGTCGGCTGTGCGAAAGATACGAATTCTCAGACTGAGAAGAAAGTGTAGGGCAGTCGACTGTCGAAGGAAAGACAGTCGTCTGTCCTGGTCCAAAAATGCACAGTGAGATAGAATTCCAGAGAATAAGAACACTCACCCTGGAACCTATACTCTAATCACAAATACATCATAAAAATAATGTAAAAACAATAAATCCATTAAAATACAAATCACTACAATCAATCTCAAACACTCATGAAATCAATTAAATCACAATTGCCTTTCTTAAAACACATATATATAATAAAGCACATGAAGATAGGCAACAAAATGATATGAGCTCAAAAAGAGTTATAACATGAATGTTTTGAGCTTCTAGATTTCAGATTCACCCATAATCCCAATTCTACACGCAACCTCACAAATGAATCTTCTTTAAGAGGTTTAGTGAAGATATCAGCAATTTGTTTTTGGGTTTCAATGTACTCTAAGATGATGTCCTTCTTAGCTACATGATCATTTATAAAATGGTGTCTCATGTCTATGTGTTTGGTATGGGTGTGGTGTACCGGATTCTTGGAAAGACATATGGCACTTTGGTTATCAACCATGTCGAGCAAGTATCACAGTTGACACCATAGTCCATAAGAGTGTGTCTCATCCCAAGAACTTGTGCACATGCAAGACCTGCGGCAATATATTCCACTTCAGTCGTGGACAATGACACCGAATTCTGTTTCTTAGAAAACCAAGAAACTAAGGAATTTCCTAAGAAATGGCAAGTGCAACTAGTACTTTTCCTGTCGGACTTGCATCCGGCAAAGTCGGCATCACTATATGAGATTAACTCATATGTGCTAGATTTAGGGTAAAGTAACCCATAGTCTAGAGATTGATTGAGATAACGAGATATTCATTTAACCGCAATCAAGTGTGACTCCTTAGACCTAGCTTGATATCTAGCACAAAGGCAAACGGAAAACATGATATCGGGCCTGCTAGCTGTTAAGTAGAATAAGCTACCGATCATACCTCGATATAGACGAACGTCTACATCTTTTCCGCTTTCATCCTTGTGTAGATGAGTAGTAGTACTCATGGAAGTCCTTTTGCTCGAAGATGATTCCATCCCGAATTGCTTAATAAGCTCCACTGTGTGTACTTTGTCTGATGTATGAATGTTCCATTCTCCATTTGTCGAATTTGCAATCCAAGGAAGTAGGTGAGCTCTCCCATGTGGCTCATCTCAAACTCATCCTTCATAGACTTGGAAAATTCTTGAGAAAGATTAAAGTTAGTAGAACCGAAAATAATATCGTCTACATAAACTGAATCAAAAGAATGTCATTTTCATAATCTTTAATGAAGAGTGTAGAATCAACTTCTCCCATTTTAAAACCTAAATTCAAAAGAAAGGTCTTAAGTCGATCATACCAAGCTCTAGGAGCTTGTCTCAACCCATACAACGCTTTCTTAAGTTTGAAAACATGGTTTGGAAATTTTTCATGAATAAAACCGGGAGGTTGAGAAACATAAACTTCTTCATTGACAAACCCATTTAAAAATGCACTTTTAACATCCATTTGAAATAGTTTAAAATTCTTATGGGATGCAAAAGATAAAAGCAACCTAATAGCTTCTAATCTAGCTACGGGGGCAAAAGATTCTTCGAAATCAATACCTTCCTCTTGCCGGTAGCCTTGAGCTACTAACCTTGCTTTGTTCCGTGTGATTACCTCGTTTTCATCCTTCTTGTTCTTGAAGATCCATTTGGTCCCAATGACTTGGTGACCAATTGGAAGAGGTACGAGTTCCCAAACTTTGTTTCTCTCGAATTGCATTAGTTCTTCTTCCATTGCCACTATCCAAGAGATATCCTCACAAGCTTCTTCGATGTTCTTTGGCTCAATGGTAGAGACAAATGCGCAATGAGAGAATTCTTCAATTCTCGATATTGTTTGAACACCAACACCAATATCTCCAATAATTTGGTTATGGGGATGATTGCAAACGGTCGGGTAAGCTTTGGGTATACCTGTAACACTAGGAACAACTTCAACAATTTCGTTAGAAGTGTTAGTCTCAACAATAGAATCATTAATCTTAACATTATTAAGAGAGTCACAAAGAGTTCTAAATTATCATCATCAACATGAGAAAAATCAAAATCTTCATAAAAAGATACGTGAAGAGATTCCTCAATCGTTGAAGAAGTTTTGTTGTATATCCGGTAGGCTTTGCTACGTGTGAAATATCCAACAAAAATTCCTTCATCGGATCTTGGCTCAAATTTGTCTAAATTACCAAATGTGTTCTTTATAAAACATTTTGAACCAAAAACACGAATATATTTTTACTTGAGGCTTTTTATCATAAAACAACTCAAAACAAATTTTGTTCGTTCGGGGTCTCACTAGGATCCTATTGAGCACATAACATACCGTGTGCACCGCTTCTGCCTGCAATTGTAGTCCAAGATGACTATCATGGAGCATAGTGCATGCACACTCAATAAGAGTCCTATTCTTTCTCTCTACAACACCATTTTGTGGTGGTGCCCGAGGGAAGAAAAAATTATGAGTTATCCCGGTGTCATCACAAAACTTAGTAAAAGATTCATTCTCAAATTCTCTTCCATGATCACTACGGATAGTGATAATGGTGGATCCTAAGAAATTCTGAATCTTCTTTGCAAATTTGGTATACTCTTCATAAGCTTCATTCTTATTAGTTAAGAATGAAACCCAAGTAAATCTAGAAAAGTCGTCGACGACAACTAATCCATAATGAGCATTACCTAAAGAAGCGGTTCTAGTTGGCCCAAATAAATCTAGATGAAGAAATTCTAGGGGCCTCTTAGAAGAAATTCCTTCTTTAAGCTTAAATGAAGATTTACTTAGTTTACCTCTTTGACATGAATCACAAAAGTTTTTCTTATTAAAAGCAATCTTAGGAAAACCTTTGACTAGATCATGCTTAGCTAACTTATATAAGTGCTTGAAGTGAACATGACCAAAACGGCGATGCCATAATAGTTGTTCACTTGTGTTAGCAACTAAGCAATGTTCTACGGTTTTAGGCAATCTCAAATAATAAATATTTTTACGCCTAATACCGGAAAATAAAACATTTGAATCACAATCAACAATAGTACACAATCATTCTCCAAAGTTAACCTTGTAACCTTTGTCACAAAGTTGACTAATGGAAATAAGATTGTGACACAAACCACTAACAAGATAAACGTTAGTAATTAAGGGTTTGGAAAGATTACCAACGATACCTACTCCTATGATGGTTCCCTTTTGATTACCTCCAAAAGTGACCGTCGCACCATCCTTGATGCTGATCACTTCGGAGAGTAATGAGGGATCTCCTGTCATATGTTTGGAGCAACCACTATCGAGAATCCATCCTTTCCCTTTAGAGAAAGTTTGACCTTTATTGCTCTTCTTATTTCTCTTGGGTACCTATATAATATACCATAAGCTTATGGTACCCAATGTTTGTTGGGTCCAAGGGGATTACCCTTTTGGAAACCAAGTCCAAGTGGACTTCCGCTTCCCAACATAATTACTATTTCTAATCACATCATGAAAATAGGAATCAAGATAAGCATTCCTATCATTAAGACTAGTGTTCTTAGGACCCCAAATAGTGTAAATCTTGGGAGTCCTATTCCTAGTTGCATGCATATGTGTTTGATTTCTATGTGTTGCATGCTTCTTAGGAACTTGATTTCTAGCATAAAGATGTGGTGGAGGATATGCATTGTACATTCTAGGATGATATGTATGCTTGGGAACATGCATATTATATGAAGCATATGGATCATGCATGACATGTGGAGGATGAGCATACATGAACGAATGATGTGTATTAGAATACGGGTGTTTAGGAGCACGTACATGAGTATTTCTCATGTGTTGTTATGTACGTGTCCGTGGATGCGGAGCATAAAATATGTCATGATTATCCACTTGTGAAGTAGGAGGTTTCCTACGTGGATGAGTGTTAGTGTACATGTAAGCATGGCCTTACTTTTGGTTTCCACCCTTAGTGGGTTTCTTGCCAAACGGAAGAGAAGGTGAAGTGGTGACTTTCTTGGTAGGTTTGCTACCTATAGTGTATTTGACACCACTTGTGGATGTAACGAAGGAAGGCCTCACAAAATCTATAGTGACACTACTATAGGAAGTGCGATCATTTGATGCATTCGCTTTTACAAATCCAAGACCAACACGATGTGTGGCCGGAAATTGGTTTGCAAGCAAATCATCCAATTGTCCTTTTCCCTTATTGAATCTCACAATACGGGAGAACATGAGCTCATATTTCTCCTTTAAAAAAGAAAGGTTGGTATCCAAGGTGGACACCCGTGCTTTGAGCTCGTGCACTTGGGTTTTAAGAGAATCATTCTCTAAACTCAATTGTGTGTGGCATGTAACTAGATCACTATTATCCTTAGGATGTGTTTGATCTGGTTGAGATTTGAGGGAATTCACCTCATCTCTCAATGTGACATTTTGAGAAGCTAATGTTGCTTTCTCGAGAGTTAAAATATCAACAATGGTGTCATTGTTGATAATGCATGGAATGGATGACTTGCTACTATTCAATTTCTTTAAGCTATTATACTTAAGCATTAAAGATTGGTATTTAGCAAATAGTTCTTCATTAGCTATGCGAAGTTCATCCATTGTTACCTCGGTGTCGTCCATGTCGGAATCACTCTCATCGGAGAGTGGGTCTTCTAAGGCCATGAAACACATGAGGGCGCTCTCACCCTTCTCATCATCGGAATTGCTTGATTATTCATCACTTGAGTCATCGAAGGTACCTACGAGTCCTTTCTTCTTGTCTCTCTTGTTCTTATCGGACTTGTGGTACTTCGGTGCCTTCCACTTCTCTTTGTTGTTTAGCATTTGGCAATCCCTCTTGATGTGCCCTGGCTTATTACACTTATATCAAAGAGAGGAAGTAGCATTAGTAGACTCACAACATTTGTTTGAGGGAAATTTACCTTTGCGGAAGAAGCGTTAGAACTTCTTCGCCATTTGGGCCATTTCACCCAAATCCATCTCGTTCTCGGATTTCTCACTATCGGAGGATGATGAATTTGCATTGAATGCCAAGGCTTTCTTCTTGGCCTCTGAAGGATTCATCATTGCTCTAATCTTTAATCGGTTATCTCGTCTTACCTCATAAGACATGAGAGTCCCGATAAGATTCACCACGGTGTAGTTCTTCAAGTCATTGACCTCCTCGATGGCAATTGCTCTTCTTTCCCATTTAGAGGCCATCCCCATGATGATCTTCCTTACCTTTTCAGGTTCGGTGTAAATTTGGCCAAGGGCTTCCAATTCATTCGTGATGTCGATAAAGCGTCCGTACATCGATGCAATGATCGCATTACCTGCATATGAAACAAATCAAAGTTTTGTACGGTAACATATAATTTTGAAAACTTTACCTTGTTCGTTTCCTCGTGGGTAACGATGAGATGGTTCCAAATTTGAAATGTACTCTTACATGTGCATATCTTGTTGAACTCATTCGGATCCAACGCACAATGACGAGCGTTCATTGCTTTAGCGTTGTTGACTTCGGCGGACTTCTCAGAAGTCGTCCATTTCTTGAAATCCTCTTCGGTGGGCTCGACGTACTCCTTGTGGAGAGTTCTCCAAAGTGAAGCACTCCTAAGAAATGTCTCCATCCTACACTTCCAATAACCAAAAGTAGTACCATTGAAACGTTGAGGACGTACCGTAGATTGACCTTCGAAAAGTGTGGATGCTCAATCACGATCGTGATTGTTGTACGAAGGAGGCGGAGGTACGTTGTTGTTGTTGGATGCCATAGATGTAACCTTGTGCTCTGATACCAATTGTAAGGACCCTGTCTATAGGAAAAACACTAGAATGGGTGTTTGAATAGTGTTTATGCAAATTTAAAAGGAATTTACGCCAAATAAAATGCAATCCAACAAATAATGTGGAAATAGAATTAAACCCAAATAAGAAACAATTACAAACACAATTATGTTTCAAGGGTTCGGATTACCCAAGTCAACTCCTGACTTGTTCCAGGTAATCCTACGTCTCTACCACCCGGATACCACCGGATACTCAAGTTAGAACCCTAACTTGAGGTTTCCTTAAAGCCCACTTGTAGCAACCCTACAAGTGCAATCAAATACAATCGATGTCCTTGACTCCCACAACTTGGGAGCAAGCAACCACTCTCACAACCGAGAGCACAACTCAAATAACGAAAGTTATGAAATAATGAAAACACTTACAATCACCTATGCCTTGAAGTAGAACTTGAAGGTGGAGTGTGATGTGTGTTGAAGAACTCTCTTGGAAGAGAGGAGAATCCCTTTCTTTTGACTGCACCAATTACCTAGAAGAGCACTCTTTGGTTCTAGGTTGGAGAGCAAGAGAACAAGATTTGGAAATACTTAGGGCTTTGGATTTGAGAGCTTTGATCTTTGGAAATGAAAGCTTAAGAGTTTTTGCAATGAATGAGTAACCATCCAATGGAACAGTAAAAGCACTATTTATAGTTTTCTCAAATCCATAAAACAGTTTAGACAAAAACCCAATTGGAATCCGTGAGAAAAATCTCAACGGATAGAATCTGAACTCGCGACAGTCGACTGTTGAACAATCCACAGTCGACAGTTGCACAGTCAGCAAGGGTAGGTGAGAATTCATAACGGTAACTTACCATGTGGACAGTAGACTGATGAAGCAAAGATAGTCGACTGTTAAACTAACAGGCGACTATAATTTCTTCGACAGGCGACTGGCCGAGAGATGGGTAAGTTAGACTAATACTAGAAATCTCACAAGTAACAGGACAGACAACTGATGCAAGGAACACAGTCGACTGTTAATCAGAACAGGCGACTGTAAATCCTTAAACAGACGACTGTCAAAAGCCTGAGAAATTTTCAGAGAGCTGAGTCAAAGAAATGACTCACATACAGACGACTGTTGCAGCATAGACAGTCGACTGATCCAAGAGACAGTCTACTATATATACACATTAGTCGACTGGCCGTAAAAGTTAGATCAAACATAGTTAGGGCAAAGGATATACATGTGACTGATTTACAAAACACAGTCAAATGTCACAAGGACAGGCGCCTGTGAATCATTCATTAGTAACCCGTGCGAAATAATCAGAGAAGGCCCAAAACTATATTGTAATAGTCTGTGCATAACAGGCGACTGTAGAACAAAACATAGTCGACTGTTTTTGAGACATGCGACTGTAAACTGTTCAGCAGTCAACTATTATAAACAATCCTAGCACAATCAATAAAGAAATGAATTGGAATCAAATGACAATTAATCTAATGAAGTCCTATGACTGAATGAAGAATATGTGTGAGTGCTCCATCAAAGTTCTACTTCTAAGCTACATACTAGAAGAGATAAAAGAAAATTACATTGACGAATAATCTCTTCTTTCCATCGTATGAGCTTGAAGTCTTCACGGAGGTTCAATCATTATCTACGATCAACCAATTCATGTCATTTGCCTTCAATGTAGTTTGTGAGTCATCCATTGCTAGTAGATCTTCATAAATAGCTTAGGCAATGGATTAACTGCAAAATAGGGGATTAGTCACAAGTATTTATGTTTGCTCATCATTAACACCAAGTAGGGAGAAGTCCAATACTCAACAAGATCACCATCTTTAACTGAAAAATAAGAGAAGACAAAATTAGGCCATAAAAATCATATCATTTAATATATAGATCCACATCTTACAGAAAATATTGAAAATAGGCCAGAGCTAAAAATACTGCATAAAAGTCTGTCGGAACCGGGAGATCGACATCTTCAACTGAAAAATATGAAAAGACAAAATTAGAAAATAACATGGAGCTCAAAAAATTCTGCAAACATTTCCTTGGAACCGGGAGATCGCCATATTCAAGTGAAAAATTAAGAGAAGACAAACTTAGTCTATAAAAATCATATCATTTAATAAAAAGATTCATATCTTTAACTGTAGAGAATAGTTTCGTGTTTAGAAAAAACCGCAAAAATGGTCATTGGAACTGGAAGATAACCATCATTAACTTATAAATCAGAGAAGACAAAATTAGACCATAAAAATGATATCATTTAATCTAAAGACTGATATCGTACTGAAAATTTAGAAAATAGTCCAGAGCTCAGAAAAATATGCAAAAATGTCCGTTGGAACCGAGAGATTGCCATCTTCATTTACAAAATAAGAGAAGAATAAGTTAGGCCTAAAAATCTTATCATTAATAAAAAGATCCATATCTTCAACTGTGAGAACGCCATCTTCAACTGAAAAATCTTATATTTCAGTTGAAGATAGCGATCTCCCGGTTCAGACTGACATTTTTGCAGATTTTTCTGAGCTCCATGCTATTTTTCACATTTTCTGGTAGTTATGGATCGTTTAATTAAATGATATCAAAGAAGAGGAAATCAGGTAAAAAATGTCCGTTGAACCATGGAAATCACCATCTTCAACTGAAATACAAGCGAAGACAAAATTTGGAACCGGGAAATCGCCTTCTTTATCTATAAAAATGTCTGTTGTAACCAGGATATCGCCATTTTCAACTGATAAGATTTTTATATATCATTTTCTGGGCTTGGTGGATCTTTTTATTAATTGATATGATTTTTATAGCTTAAATTTGTCTTCTCTTATTTTCCAGTTGAAGATAATGATCTTTTTATTAAATGATATGAATTTTTGCCTAATTTTGTCTGCTCTTATATTCTAGTTGAAGATGGTGATCTCCTGGTTCCAACGGACATTTTTGCGGAATTTTCTGAGCTCTGGGCTATTTTCCACTTTTTTTGAAGATATATATCATTTTACTAAATGATATGATATTTTGGACTAATTTTATTTTCTCTTATTTTTCAAATGAAGATGGCGATCGCCTGATTCCAACGAATATTTTTGCAGATTTTTCTAAGCTCAGAGCTTTGTACACTTTCTGGAAGATAAAAAATCTTATTATTAAATTATTTGATTTTTATATCCAAAATTTTCTTCTCTTATTTTTCAGTTGAAGATGATGATCTCCCAGTTCCAAGTGACATTTTTGCGGATTTTTTTGAGCTCCAGGCTATTTTATACATTTTATTAAAGATCTCCATTTCTTTATTAAATGACAAGATTTTTGTAGCCTAATTTTGCCTTTCGATTTTTTAGTTGAATATGGTGATCTCCCAGTTCCAACGTATTTTTTTTGCAGATTTTCTTAGATTTGGGCACTTTTCTTTATTTTCTGAAATTTATAAATCTTTTTATTAAATGATAAGATTTTTTGGCCTAATTTTGTCTATCTTTTTTAGTTGAATAATGCGATCTCCCAGTTACAATGAACATTTGTGCGGATTTTTCGAAGCTCGGTGCAATTTTCTACATTTTATGGCAGACATGTATCTTTTATTAAATGATATCATTTTCCAGTTGAAGATGTCGATCTCCCGGTTCTAACAGACAATTTTCGAAATTTTTTGAGCTCTGATCTATTTTCTACATTTTCTGTATGATTTGAATCTTTATATTAAATGATATGATATATATAACCTAAATTTGTCTTCTCTTATTATTCAGTTGAAGATGGATGTCTCCAAGTTCCAATAGACATTTTTGTCGATTTTTCTGAGCTTGTGGTTATTTTTCTATAGTTTTGGGAAGTTATGGATCTTTTTATTAAATGATTTGATTTTTTGACATAATTTTATCTTCTCTTATTTTTTCAGTTGAACATGGCAATCTCCTGGTTTAATGAACATTTTTGCGGATTTTTCTGAGCTCCGGTATATTTTCTTCATTTTCGAAAATTATGGATCTTTTTATTAATGAGATGATTTTTATAGCCTAATGTTATCTTCTCCTATTTTTCAGTTGAAGATGGCGAGCTTCCGGTTCCAATGGATATTTTTGCGTATTTTTTTGAGTTCGGTGCTATTTTTTACACTTTATGAAAGATATAGAACTTTTTTTAATAAAATGATTTTTATAGCCAACATTTGTTTTCCCTTATTTTTTAGTTGATGATGACGATCCTAATGTTGTCTTCTTTCATTTTTCAGTTGAAGATGTCGATCTCCCTGTTCCAACGGATATTTTCGCATATTTTTCTTCACTTAAAACTATTTTTCTACATTTTCTGGAAGATATGTATCTTTTTACGAAATGATATGAGTTTTTTGGCCTAATTTTGTCTGCACTTTTTTAATTTGAAGATGGCGATCTCCTGGTTACAATGGACATTTGTGCAGATTTTTGAGCTCCGGACTATTTTCTATATTTTTGTATAACATGAATCTTTATATTAAATGATATGATTTTTATAACCTAATTTGTCATCTCTTACTTTTTAGTTGAAGATAGCGATCTCCCGGTTTCAACGAACATTTTTGCGGATTTTTCTCAACTCCAATGTATTTTCTACATTTTCGAAAAGTAATGGATCTTTTTATTAATGAAATGATTTTTATAGCCTAATGTTGTCTTCTCTTATTTTTTAGTTAAAGATGGCGATCTGCCAGTTCCAACAGATATTTTTGCATATTTTTTTGAATTCGGTTCTATATTTTACATTTAATGGAAGATATAGAAATTTTTATTAAATAAAATGATTTTTATAGCCTACGTTTGTTTTTTATTATTTTTTCAGTTGAAGATGGCAGTCTTATTATTGTCATCTCTTATTGTTTTAGTTGAAGATGGCGATATCTCGGTTCCAACAACATTTTCGCAGATTTTTCTTTGCTTAAGACCATTTTTCTATGTTTTCTGGAAAATATGTATCTTTTTATGAAATGATTTGATTTTTTGGCCTAATTTTGTCTTCACTTTTTTTAATTTGAAGATGGCGAACTCCGGGTTCCAATGGACATTTATGCGAATATTTTTAGCTCCGGACAATTTTCTTTATTTTGTGCAACATGAATCTTTATATTAAATGATATGATTTTTATAATCTAATTTTTCATCTCTTATTTTTCAGTTGAAGATGTCGATCTCCCGATTCCAAGGCACATTTTGGCGGATTTTTTTGAGCTTGGTGTTATTTTCTACATTTTCGATAAGTTATGGATCTTTTTATTAAATGATATGATTTTAGGCCTAATTTAGTCTTCTTTTTTTCGGTTTAAGATAGCGATTTCTCATTTCTAAAGGAATTTTTACGTATTATTCTGACCTCGAGACTATTTTCTTAGCTTTCATGAAGATATAGATCTTTTTATTAAATGATATGATTTTTGGTCTAATTTTATCTTCTCTTATTTTTAAGTTGAAGATGGCGATCTCCCTGTTCCAAAGGATATTTTTGCGGATTTTTCTAAGCTCGGTGCTATTTTCTACATTTATATAAATGATATAATTTTTATCATCTACATTCATCTTCTCTTCATTTTTTTCAGTTGAAGATTGCGATCTTCAGGTTCCAATAGACATTTTTGCAGATTTTTCTTATCTTGAGTGTGTTGTTCTACATTTTCTGAATGATATGTATATTTTTATGAAATGATATGATTTTTTGTCCGAATTTTGTCTTCTCTATTTTTCAGAAGAAGTTGACAATTTCCCGGATCCACTAGAGATTTTTGCAGATTTTTCTGAGCTCGAGTCTATTTTATACAGTTAATTGAGGATATTGATCTTTTTATTAAATGATGATTTTTATAGTCTAAGTTTTTCTTCACTTATTTTTTAGTTGAAGATGGCGATCTCCCGGTTCCAACGGACATTTTTTGCGGATTTTTCTGACCTGAGCCAATTTTCTATATTTTCTGAAATATATGGAACTTTTATTAAATAATATGATTTAGGTCGAATTTTGTCTTCACTTGTTTTCCCATTGAATATGGCGATCTCTCGGTTCCAACAGACCTTTTTGCGAATTTTTCTTAGCCCTTGTCAACTTTCTACATTTTTTGTAAGACATGGATTTTTATATTAAATGATATAATATTTATAGCCTAATTTTGTATTCTCTTATATCTCTGTTGAAGATGGTGATCTCCCGGTTCCATGGGACATTTGGGCGGATATTTCTGAGCTTGTGACTATTTTACACAGTTTATTGAAGATATGTATCTTTTTATTAAATGGGATGATTTTTATCACCTAATTTTGTCTTCTCTTATTTTTTAGTTGAAAATGTCGATCTCCCGGTTCCAACAAAATTTTTTGCCGATTTTTCTAAACTCCAATCAATTTTCTACCTTTTATATTAGATATGAATCTGTATATTAAATGATACAATTTTATGGCCTAATTTTGTCTTATCTTATTTTTTCGTTGAAGATGGTAAATTGACAGTTCCAACAGACATTTTTGCAGATTTTCTGTACTCCGGGCTATTTTCTACATTTTATGTAAGACATGAATATGAATAATAAATTATATGATTTTTATAGTCCACGTTTATCTTCTCTTATTTTTTAGTTGAAGATTGTAATCTCCCGTTTCTAATGGACATTTTTGCTTATTTTTCGTAGTTCAGGGCTATTTTTCTAAATTTTCGGGAACATACGAAACTTTTTATTAAATGATATAAATTTTTGGCTTAATTTTGTCTTCATTTATTTTTTCTTTGAAGATGGCAATATTCTGGTTTTAACAGACATTTTTACGGATTTTTCTGAGCTCCGAGCTGTTTTCTATTTCTGGAAGATATGAATTTTTTTATTAATTGATATGATTTTTATAGGCAAAGTTTGTCTTCCCTTATTTTAAGTTGAAGATGGCGATCTCCCGGTTCAATGGATATTTTTACAGATTTTTCTGACCTCATGTCTATTTTCTATTTTTTCTGGAAAATACTTTTATTTTTATTAAATGATACGATTTTTGGCCTAATTTTGTCTTCTCTTATTTTTAAGATGAAGATGGCGATCTCCCGGTTCCAACAGACATTTTTGCAAGTTTTCCGATCTACTGGCTATTTTCTATATTTTTGAAAGATATTAATATTTTAATTAAATGATAGGATTTTATAGCCTAATTTTGTCCACCCGTATTTTTTAGTTGAAAATGACGATTTCCTGATGGACATTTTTCCAGAGTTTTCTGAGCTCGTGGCTATTTTTTACATTTGAAGATATGGATCTTTTTATTAAATGAAATGATTTTTGTAGCCTAATTTTATCTTCTCTTTTCTTCTGTTGAACTTGGAGATCTCCCTGTTCCAACAGACATATTTGCTCGGAACTATTTTTCTACATTTTGGGAAAGTTATGGATCTTTATATTAAATGACATGATTTTTGGCCTTATTTTGTATTCTCTTATTTTTTGAAGATGGCGAACTCCCGGGTCAAACGAAATTTTTGCATAATTTTCTAAGTTCGGGAATATTTTCTACAGTTTATTGAAGATGTGGTTCATTTTATAAAATGATATGATTTTTATAGGCTAAGTTTGTCTTCTCTTATTTTCAGTTGAAGACGGTGATATCCCGTTTCCAACGAAATTTTTTGCGTATTTTTCTGATCTCGAGGCTATTTTCTAAATTTTATAAAAGATATGCATCTTTTTATTAAATATATTATATTTATAGCCTAAGCTTGTCTTCTCTGATTTTTTCGTTGAATATGGTGATCTCTTGGTTCCAACAGACATTTTTGTGGATTTTTCTGAGGTCGGGGCTATTTTATACAAGTTATTGAAGATATAATCATTTTATTAAATGATATGCTTTTTATAGTCTAATTTTGTCTTATCTTCAAATGGAGATGGCGATTTTTCGATTCCAACGAATATTTTTGCGGATATTTCTGAGCTCGAGATGATTTTTCTACATTTTCTCGAAGAAATGGATAATTTTATTAAATGATATGATTTTTTGGCCTAATTTTGTCTTCTCTTATTTTTTTCGTTGCAGATAACGATCTCCCGGTTTCAACGAAGATTTTTGCGGGATTTTTCTTAGCTCCGCGCTATTTTCTAAATTTTTTTGTAAGATCAGAATCTTTATATCAAATGTTATGATTTTTATAGCATAATTTTGTCTTCATTAATTTTTCAATTGAAAATGGCGATCTCCTGGTTCCAACAGACATTTTTAGGAATTTTTCTGAGCTCGGTACAATTTTCTACATTTTATTGGAGACATGGATCTTTTTATTAAATGATACGATTATTATAGCCTAAGTTTGTCTTTTCTGATTTTTCTGTTTGAAGATGGCGATCTCCTTATTCCAACAGACATTTTATGGATCTTTTTATTAAACAATATGATTTTTATAGACTAAGTTTGTTTTCTCTTATTTTTCAATTGAAAATGGCGATCTACCGGTTCCAACAGACATTTTTGGGAGTTTTCTGACCTCGTGACTATTTTCTTCATTTTCTAAAGGACATGGATCTATTTATTAAATGATATGTTTTTGGCATAATTTTGTCTTCTCTTATTTTTCAGCTGAAGATAGCGATCTTCCAGTTCCAACGGACATTTTTGCGGATTTTGAGATCGGAGCTAGTTTCTATATTTTCTATAAAATGGATATTTTCATTAAATGACATGATTTTTATCGCATAATTTTATCTTCTCTTATATTTCAGTTGAAGATACCGATCTTTCGGTTCCAACGGATTTTTTTGCGGATCTTTTTCAGATCGGAGTATTTTCTATATTTTATGTAAGAAATAGATGTTTTCATTAAATGATATGATTTTTTATAGCATAAGTTTGTCTTCTCTTTTTTTTAGTTGAAAATCTCCATCTCCTATTTCCAACGGGCATTTTTGATTATTTTCTTGAACTCCGGGCCATTTTCTAAATTTTGAGTAACATATGAATATTTATATTAAATGATATGATTTTTATAGCCTAATTTTGCATTCTTTTATTTTTTTTAATTTGAAGATGACGATGTCCTGATTCCAACGGACATTTTTGTGGATTTTTCTGAGCTCGTGGTTATTTTCTGCATTTTTTGAAAGATAGATATTTTTATTAAATGAAATGATTTTTTGGCTTAATTTTGGCTTCTCTATTTTTTTAAGTTGAAGATGGCGATCTCCTCATTTCAACATACATTTTTGCGGATTTTTCTCATCAGCATGCTAATTACCACATTTTCTGAAAGATATAGATCATTTTATTAAATGACATGATTTTTTGGCCTAATTTTGTCTTCTATTATTTTCAAATTGTAGTTGGCCATCTCCCGGTTCCAACAGATATTTTTGCATATTTTTCTAAGCTAAGGGGTATTTTCGATATTTTCTAGAAAATATGGATCTTTATTTTAAATGATCTGATTTTAAGGACAAATTTTGTCTTCAGTTATTTTTTAATTGAAAATATCGATCTCCCGGTTTCAAGGACATTTTTGCAAATTTTTCTGTGTTCCGCGGTATTTTTTACATTTTATTGAAGATATAGATCTTTATATTAAATGATATGATTTTTATGGCCTAATTTTGTCTTCTCGTATTTTTAAGTTGAATATGGCGATCTCCCTGTTTCAATGGAAATTTTTGTGGATTTTTCTTAGCACGGAGTTATTTTTTAGATTTTATTGAAGATATGAGTCATTTTATTAAATGATATCATTTTATGGCCTAATTTTGTATTCTATTATTTTTCCAGTTAAAAATTGTCCTCCCCAGTTTCCAACAGACATTTTTGCAAATATTTTCAAGCGCGGAGCTCTTTTATACATTTTTTGGAAGAAATGTATCTTTTTATTAAATGATATGATTTTTTTTGCCTAATATTGTTTTCTCTTATTTTTTCAGTTGAAGCTAGCGATCTCCCGGTTCTAACAGACATTTTTGCGTTTCTTTGTTAAAGATATGAATCTTCATATGAAATGATAGGATTTTTATATCCTAAATTGTCTTCTTTTATTTTTCAGTTGAAGATGGCGATCTCTCGATTCCAACGGACATTTTTGCGGATGTTTCTCGGCTCAAGGCTATTTTTTATAGTTTATTGAAGATATGAATCTTTTATTTAAACGATATGATTTTAATAGACTAAGTTTGTCTTCTCTTATTATTGTTGAAAATGGCAATCTCCTGGTAACGGATATTTTTGCGGATTTTTCTGACCTCAAGGATATTTTCTACATTTTCTGGAAGATATGGATCTTTTTATTAAATGATTTGATTTTTGGACTAATTTAGTCTTTTCTTACTTTTCAGATAAAGATGGCGATCTCCCGGTTCCAACGGACATTTTTGCAGTTTTTCTTAGCTCCGGGCTATTTTCTACATTTTTTGTAAGTTATGGATCTTTAGATTAAATGATATGATTTTTATAACCAAATTGTCTTCTCTTATTTTTCAGTTGAAGATGCAGATCTCCAAATAGACATTTTTGCGGATTTTTCCGAACTTAGTGTTATTTTTTACATTTTATTTAAGATATGCATCTTTTTATTAAATATGATTTTTGTATCTTAATTTTGTCTTCTCTAATTTTTCATTTGAACATGGCAATCTCCTGGTTCCAACAGATTTTTCTGAGCTTAGAGCTATTTTTCGACATTTTCGAAAAGTTATGGATTTTTTAATTAAATGATAAGATTTTTGGCCTGATTTTGTATTCTCTTATTTTTTTTATTTGAAGATGACGAACTCCCTGTTCAAACAGACATTTTTGCATTATTTTCTGAGCTCGGGAATAATTTTTACGGTTTATTGAAGATGTGATTCATTTTATTAAATGATATGACTTTCATTGTTTAAGTTTGTCTTCTCTTATTTTTAAGTTGAAAATGGTGATCCTGTTTTCAACGAATTTTTTTTGCGTATTTTCCTGATCTCGGGGCTATTTTCTAAATTTTATGGAAGATATGTATCTTTTTATTAAATGATATGATTTTTATAGTCTAAGTTTCTCTTCTCTTATTTTTCAGTTGAATCTATTCCAACAGACATTTTTGCAGATTATTCTGAGGTTGGGGCTATTTTCTACATTTTATTGAAGATATAAAATTTTTTATTAAACGATATGATTTTTGGCCTAACTTTGTCTTATCTTATTTTTCAGTTAAAGATAGCGATCTCTTGGTTTCAACGGACATTTTTACGGATTTTTTGAGCTCGGGGCTATTTTTCTACATTATTTGGAAGATAAGTATTTCTTTATTAAATGAAATGATTTTTTGGATTTATTTTGTCATCTCTTATTTTTTTCGTTAAAGATGGTGATCTCCCCGTTCTAATGGACATTTTTGCTGATTTTTCTTAGCTCCGGTCAATTTTCTACATTTTATGTAAGAAAAGGATCTTTATATTAAATGATATGATTTTTATAGCCGATTTTTCTCCTCTTATTTTTTTAGTTGAAGATGGTGATCTCCCTGTTCCAACAGAAATTTTGCGTATTTTTTGAACTCGGGGCTATTTTCTATATTTTATGAAGATTAGGATCTTTTTATTAATTTATACGATTTTTGTTGCCTAATTTTGTCTTCTCTTATTTTCCAGTTGATGATGTCGATCTTTTTATCACATGATTTGATTTTTTTGGCCTTATTTTGTCTGCTCTTATATTTCGGCTGAAGATGCGATCTCCCAGCTCCAAAGAATATTTTTGCAGATTTTTCTGGACTCCGGGCTATTTTTCACATTTTCTGGAAGATATGGATCAGTTAATAAATGATATCAGAGAAAACATTTGGCCAAAAAATGCCAATTGAAACTAGGAAATCGCTATATTCAACTGAAATATAAGAGAAGAAAAAATTCAAAACCGGGAAATTGCCATCTTCGTCTATAAAATGTCCAGTATAACCAGGATATCACCATCTTCAACTGATAATATTTTTATATATCATTTTCTGAGCTGGGTGCTATTTTCCACATTTTATGAAATATATGGATCTTTTTATTAGGTGATATGATTTTTATAGCCTAAACTTGTCTTCTCTTATTTTCCAGTTGAAGATGATAATCTATTTATTAATGATATGATTTTTTACTCTAATTTTTTCTTTTCTTATTTTTCAGTTGAAGATGGCGATCCTGGTTCCAATTTAGATATTTTTGCATATTTTTCTGAGCTCGGAATTATTTTCTACTCTTTCTGACAGATAAGAATCTTTATATTAAATGATATGATTTTAATATCTTAATTTTTTTCTTCTCTTATTTTTTAGTTGAAGATGGCCATATCTTATTTTTGCGGATTTTTCTGAGCTCCAGGGATTTTCTTCTTTTTATTAAAGATATGAATATATTTATTAAATGACAAGATTTTTATAGCGTAATTTTGTCTTCTGATATTTTGCAGTTGATCATGGCAATCTCCAGGTTCGAACAGACACATTTTGCGGATTTTTCTAAGCTCGGTGTTATTTTCGACATTTTATGGCAGATAAGTATCTTCTTATTAATGATGCGATTTTAGGCCTAATTTTGTCTTCTTTTATTTTTCAGTTGAAGATGGCGATCTCCCGGCTCCAACAGACATTTTTCCAAATTTTTCTGAGCTCCGGTCTATTTTCTACATTTTCAAAAAGTTAAGTATTTTTATTAAATGATATGATTTTTATAGCTTAATTTTGTCTTCTCCTATTTTTAAGTTGAAGATGGCGATCTCCTGGTTCCAACGGACATTTAACGTGTTTTTTGAACTCGATGTTTTTTCTACATTTTATGGAAGATATAGAACTTTTTATTAAATAATTTAATTTTTATATCCTACATTTGTCTTCTCTTATTTTTCAATTGAAGATGAAGAATTACCGGTTCTAACGGGCATTTTGCATATTTTCTTAGCTTGAGACTATTTTTCTACATTTTCTAGAAGATATGTATCTTTTTATGAAATGATGTGATTTTTTGGCCTAATTTTGTCTTCTCTTTTTTTCTTAGAAGATGGGGATCTCCCGATTCCAATGGACATTTGTGCGGATTTATTTTGAGCTACGGGCTATTTTCAACATTTTTTGCATAACATGAATCTTTATTAGAACTTTTTTAAATGATATGATTTTTATAACCTACGTTTGTCTTCTCTTATTTTTCAGCTGAAGATGGCGATCTCTAGGTTCCAACAGAAATATTTGCGGATTTTTCTAAGCTCCAGCCTATTTTTTACATATTTTGGAAGATATGGATCTTTATATTAAATGATATGTGTTTTGAACGGTTATATACCGGAGTTGGTTAAGATTCTGGGCTATCTTAGATATAGGCCCATATCAATGTAGCCCACGTTTGTATTCTCTCTACATGCCTATAAATAAAGAGCTGGGGCTTCTCTCCCAGTAGTTGATTCATAACACGTTATCAGCACGAGCCTCTAAATTTTTCCACAAAAATTTTTCGATCGTTGCGAAGGAGAAGGGAGACGGTGATCCATGCGCGCGGTGCCAGGCTTCCTCAAACGAGCGTCGTCATCCGCGTAGGCTTCATTCAACCGTTTCTATATCCGGAGGACGGATATAGAGGTAAAACCCGCTAAAAACGATGTTTTTATCATACGTATGATTGATCTACCCATAGATCTCGTAAGATCGATATGGGGATTTGCTAAATCGCCTAAAAACAACAAACCTTTCATCCCAAAAATCAAAATTTTAGGGTTTCTTCAACCCTAACCCATGCCCACCGACGTCCTAGCCACCGGCAAGCCCCATCCTCCTATCGCGTTGCCGTCGCTCCCCCTAAAGGGGGGCAGTGGATTACGTCGCCGCCATCCCCCCAAAGGGGGGCGGTGCTGCGACGCCGACGTTCCACCCCGAAGGGGGCGGTGTTGACGTTGCCGTCGTCCCCCCGAAGGGGGCGACGATTCGACGTTGACGTTCCCCCCGCAGGGGGCGGCGTTGGGAGGCCATTGTCCCCCCTGCATGGGGCGGCGATGACGTCGCCGTCGTCCCTCCGAAGGGGGCAGCGATTCGACGCTGCCGTTCCCCCCACAGGGGGGCAGCGTTGGGAGGCAGCCGTCCCCCTGCAGGGGGCGGTGATGACGTCGCCGTCGTCCCCCCGAAGGGGGGCGGCGATGCGACGCCACTGTTCCCCCCCGCAGGGGGCGGCACTGGGAGGCTGTCGTCCCCCGTGCAGGGGGCGGCGATTTTGCCACCGCTCCCCCCGAGGGGGGCGACACTGTGACGTCGTCGCCCCCCCTGCAGGGGGCAGCGATTCCGTCGTCGCTCCCCCTGCAGGGGGCGGCGATTCCGTCGTCGCTCCCCCTGCAGGGGGCGGCGATTCCGTCGTCGCTCCCCCTGCAGGGGGCGGCGCTGCGACGCCGTCGCTCCCCCACAGGGGGCGGTGATTCTGCCGCCGCTCCCCCCGCAAGGGGTGGCGCTGCGACGCCGTCGCTCCACCACAGGGGCGGCGATTGTACCAACGCTCCCCCTGCAGGGGGCGACGCTGCGATGCCGTTGCTCCCGCTGCAGGGGCAACGATTCCGTCGCCGCTCCCCCTGCAGGGGAGCGGCGCTGCGATGCCGCCCCCCAAGGGGGTGGCCCTGCCCTTTCCCCCTAGGCTGCCACCCGGCGGCTAACCCAGGGGCGGCGGCGGCTAACCCTAGCCGCCGCCCTTACTCTGGTATGAAGCCCAAACAAACAAAAATGGAAAACAGCCTTACGGGCCTGAAGCCCAAAGGCAGACTGCAGGCCTCAGGCCCGCAGGCAAAACAAAAAAATTCTTTTGGTGGAACAAAGATTGATTAAAATGGCATTTTTGGCGACCTAAAAACTCATGTAAAAACATGGGACTTTTTGGGTTCTTTTGGGGATAAATTTAAAAAGGAATGCTTTTTCCTTTTACAATAAAACATGTCAAATATGGGCTCTTTTTCCAAACTCTTGGAAAAAGCCCAAATTTGCCCAACCCTTGCATTAAATGATTTCTTCATTAAAATCATCTATACATGCTTTACATACTAGCTTATTCTGTGGATATTGTATGCGTGGTTGTGCATTATATTTAAGCTTAATAATTAGGAAGATCTTGTGACCGCTCTGTCGTTAGTCACCTAACCTAACGGTGTATGACGTTGCCCAGTGATCCAATAATTATTAAGTGATTAAATTCTTTATCCTCATGCGAATATAACTGCCTGCGATGTCTGTGAATGAAAATGTTGATGAGCACAATATTTCTGCATGAATGGATATATGCGGTTTTTGGATCGGTTGTTTACGTCCCACATTTTATTTTTCGCACTTTTCTTTTATTTTTGAGAGAAATTGTAGTGAATAATTTATGTAAATGTCAAAGACAGAAGACCAATTTCCATGGAGACGAAGGCCACAATTGAAGCTGGAGATATTATATGGGACCCACGGGGTTTCCAAAGTTGTATTTTCCTTTTAAGCAACAAATTGTGTAATATGGACCGTATGGACTTTTCACTCTTTTTTATATGGGACTGGCCGATCCACGCATTTAGCTTCTCATTAAATATTACCTCCGCATGAAAATGTTTCTTTGATTAAAATATTAAGTCATGCATATTTGTGCTCTGCTAGATAAATGGCTAAAATTGCAAGCGTCGATTTCGAAGTGCTGGATGCATCAGGTAGAAACTATCTGAGCTGGCAGCTAGATATGAAGTTTCACATGCGGGCAAAGTCTCTCATTGCTGTTGTAACAGAAAAAGAAAATGTTAGCGATATAGAAAAGGCGCAAGCCATTATCTATATTTGCCGCCATGTGGACAAGACATTAAAGGCCGAATACCTTACGATCGAAGATCCACTTGAGCTATGGACCGCCCTTGAGGATAGGTATAAACATCAGAGAGATGTTATACTCCCAAGGGCACGATATGAGTAGGAGAACCTGAGACTGCATGACTTTAAGTCCATTGCTGAGTATAACTCAGCACTTTTTAGTATCACCTCACGCCTGAAGTTGTGTGGTGAGAAAGTCTCAGAAGATCACATGCTGGAAAAGACGTATACGTCTTTCCATGAAAAAGATGCGATACTTATGCAGCAATACCGTGAACGCAAGTTCACCAAGTATTCTGAGCTGCTATCATGTTTACTCATAGTCGAACAAAACAGAGAGCTTCTTCTCACCACTCACAATATGCGCCCTCCTAGTACTGGCCCTCTACCAAAGGCTCATCATACCTCTTCCTTCAAAAAGAAGAGAGATAATAAAAGAAAAGAAAGACCACAGAAAGGGGGACAACATAAAAGAGCCAAGGGCCAAGTACAGTTGCGAAAGAATGAAGGAAAGCGCAAGTTTTCCTGTCATAGAAATGACAACAAGAAAAATGATGCACCCCACCCAAAAGGGATTGGGAAGACCAATGTCACAGCTGTGGCATGAAAGGCCACTAGTCTAGAGTGTGTCGGACCTCACTGCATCTCCAGGAGCTGTATAAATAAAGCAAGAAAAAGAATGCTGAAACAAACCTGGTGGCTGCAAATAATGCAGGCAAGTTCACAGCAAAAGACTTCGAATCAGAGGACATGCTTGATTAGCCTACTACATTTATCTTAGCATTTTATTTCCAGAACAATCTATCTTATGAGAGCTTTTTATGTAATTTGATTTTCTTTGAATAAAATTTAGTTTCTGAATGCAAATATTTTACTCATCTTTTTAGATGGAATGCCCTCATGACTGCTTGGTAGACAGTGTTTCGACATATACGATCCTTCAGCATAAATACTATTTTCATTGCATTATGCCATATAAGAGCCCCGTAAATACTATTTCAGGGCCATCAGATATAATTGAAGGTTCTGGGAATGCAACCTTGTTGCTTCCCAAATGAACAAAAATTAAAATTAAAGATGCATTATACTCTCCGTATTCCAAACGAAACTTACTAAGTTTCAAAGATATCCGTCTGAATGGATTCCACTTGGAAACAACAAATGTAAAAGAGAATGAATTATTGTATATAACGTCTCAAGAAAATGGAGTAAAAACCATACATGAATGTTTTGAGAGCCTTTCATCGGGCCTCTATCATACAAAGATTCGGAGAGAGAAAGCTAACTCAACGGAGCACTTGAAGTGTCTGACATCAGCCAAATTTTTTACTTTGGCACGATAGACTTGGCCACCTTGGATCTGTGATGATGCACCACATCTTATCACAATCTCATAGGCATAACCTGAAGAACCAGAAGATTCTTCAGAAGGAAAAATTCCCTTGTGTACCTTGCTGTAAGGGTAAATCAATAATGAGACCATCACCACTCAAAGTGGACATCGAGTCTCCAAGTTTCATCGAAAGAATACATGGAGACATATATGGATCCATCCACCCCCTAGTGGGCCTTTCCTGTACTTCATGGTACTGACTGATGCATCTTCAAAATATTCGTATGTGTGTCTACTTTCGACCCGCAACTTAGCTTTTTCAAAGCTCCTGGCACAAATTATAAAGTTGCGGGCGCATTTTCCAAACAACCAAATAAAGAAAATACGTCTGGATAATATGGGGGAATTCATCTCACAGTCATTTCAAGAATACTACCAGGCAACTGGAATAGAAATTGAACATCCGGTGCCGCATGTTCACACCCAGAATGGGTTAGCTGAGTCGCTAATTAAAAGACTCCAATGGATTGCACGTCCATTGCTAATGAAATCCCAGTTGTCGGTAGATGATGGGGACATGCAATTCTGCATGCTACATCATTAATAAGAATAAGACACTCAGGAGGTCAGAGTCTCTCTCCAAGGCAACTTGCATATGGAACGCCACCGAACATTTCTCACCTGAGAATTTTCGGATGCACAGTTTACATCCCCATCGCACCACCCCAGAGGACCAAGCTGGGCCCTCAACGTCGCCTAGGTATTTATGTAAGGTTTGATTCACCCACTATTATAAGATACCTAGAACCCCAAACGACGGACGCTTTTAAGGCACGTCTTGAAGACTGTGACTTTGATGAGACAATTTTCCCAAAATGGACCTAGACATTGAAAAGTCTAGCGCGAAGCAAATGTTAACGTGTGATACAAAAAGATTGACCCACTATGATCCAGTAACAAAAAAATGTGATGATGAGATCCTGAAGATCTTACACATCCAAAACACCGTCCATAGATTACCGGAACTATTTACTGACAACCAGAAGATTGTCAAATCATACATCCTTGCTGCAAATACTCCAGCTAGGATTGACATCCCAAAGAATGGATGCAATCCTCCAGCAGCAAAAGGGGCTGCACCTCAACAGAATAGAGGCAGACCACCAGGCTCTAAGGATAAAAATCCAAGAAAAAGAAAAATATCCAGAGACCTTGGGACGATACCCCCACAGAGAAATGAGGTATTGGACAGAAAGAGTATAGTCGTCGACGATGACTTCACATTTCACATTGCTATTCACGTCGCCAGAAGCGACGATGATCAAGATCCACATTCCGTTGCTGAATGCAAACGTAGAAATGACTAGCCAAAGTGGAATCAAGCAATAGAAGCCGAGCTGGACTCGCTTTAGAAATGCAAAATCTTTGGGCAAATAGTCCAGGCACCTACCGGTGTCAAACCTATGGGATACAAATGGGTATTCGTAAGAAAAAGAAATGAAAATAATGAGATCGCACGCTATAAAGCAAGATTTGTAGTACAAGGATTTTTCCAAAGACCGGGTATTGACTATGACGAAACATGCTCCCCGGTCATGGATGCGATCACCTTCAGATTCCTGATAAGCTTAACAGCAAATGAAGGCCTAGATATGCAGCTAATTGATGTGGTTACTATATATCTATACGATAATCTCGACAAGGAGATATACATGAAACTTCCTGATGGCTTTTCTATGCCTGCTGAACTAAAAGATAGACCTAGGGACGTCTACTCTGCTAGGCTGCAAAGATCACTGTATGGTCTCAAATAATTAGGAAGGATGTGGTATAATAGACTCAGCGAATTCCTTGTTAAACAAGGATTCAATAACAATGAAGTCTGCCCTTGTATCTTCATAAGAACAAAGGAAAAAGGATTCGTAATAATTAATGTCTACGTAGACGATCTGAATCTCATTGGATCTCATGAAGAGATCGCTGAGATATCCGTAAGCCTAACAAAAGAATTCGAAATGAAAGACCTAGACAAAACGAAATTCTGCCTTGGCTTACAGATTGAACATCTAAAAGATGGACTCCTAGTACATCAAACCACGTACACAAAGAAAATATTGCAAAGATTCCATATGTACCAATGTCATCTACTTTGTACACTTATGGTAATACGATCTCTGGATGCACACTGGACCGGGGTTAAGCACCTTCTGCGCTACCTCCAAGGGTGTACAGATCTGGGAATCTTCTACAAAAATGGGAATATCCTCTACACTTGCTGGATATGCTGATGCAGGTTATTTGTCTGATCCCCACAATGCAAAGTCACAGACAGGGTATGTGTTTACCTATGGAGGTACAGCCATTTTCTGGAGATCCATCAAGCAAACCTTGACTGAAGACTGGAGACTGGAGACTAGACTGAAGACTGGAGATCTCGAACCTACTACAATGTTCAAGGACAATGCTGCTTGCATAGCTCAGCTACAAGGTGGGTTCATCAAATGCGACATAATAAATCACATTTCACCAAAGTTTTCTGGACGCACGAGCTACAGAGAGATGGCAAGATCGACATCAGACAAGTGCAATCATGTGACAATTTGGCAGACTTGTTCACTAAAGCCCTTCATACTGCTACTTTTAGAATCTTGTACATAAGATTGGAATGAGACGCCTAAGAGATCTGAAAGCTTGAAAGCTTGTACAGATCTAGGGGGAGTTATGGAGAGTTTGTACTCTTTTCCCTTAACTATGGTTTTTCCCACAAGGTTTTCCATAGCTAAAGGTATTACCGAGGCAAATCTCACCAACTCAGGATCCCGAAGTATCCACCCCATATGAGACTCTTCCTATACTCAGAATCCCGAAGTATTCACGAGCAGATCCACACATATGGCTGGATAAGGGGGAGTGTTGTGAACGGTTATATACCAGAGCCGGTTAAGATTCTGGGCTATCTTAGAGATAGGCACATATCAATGTAGCACATGTTTGTATTCTCCTTACTTGCCTATAAATAAAGAGCTGGGGGCTCCTCCCCCAGTAGTTGATTCATAACAATATGATCTTTATGGTCTAATTTTGTCTTCTCTTATTTTTTAGTTGAAGATGATAATCACCCCGGTTCCAACGAACATTTTTGCGTATTATTCTGACCTCGGTGCGATTTTCTAAATTTTCTGGAATATATGTATCTTCTTATTAAATGGTATGATTTTTGGCCTAATTTTGTCGTCTCTTATTTTTTCAGTCAAAGATGGCGATCTCCCGATTCCTATGGACATTTTTATACGGATTTTTATGAGCTCGGTGCTATTTTCTATATTTAATGAAAGATAAAGATCTTTTTATTAAATTATATGATTTTTATAGCCTACATTTGTATTCTCTTATTTTTTCAGTTGAAGATGGCGATCTACTCGTTCCAACAGACATTTTTTTGCAGATTTGTCTTAGCTTGGGACTTTTTGAAAGATATGGATATTTTAAATAAATGATACGATTTTGGCCCCAATTTTGTTTGCTCTTTTTTCAGCTGAAGATGACGATCTCTCTGTTCCAATTTACATTTGTGTGGATTTTTTGAGCTCTGGGATTATCTATAAGGTATGGATCTTTATATTACTTGATATGATTTTTTATCATAGTTTTGTCTTCTCTTATTTTTTTGCTGAAGATGGAGATATCCCAGTTCCAACGGACATTTTTACGGATTTTTCTTAGCTTGAGGCTGGTTTTCTATATTTTCGGGAAGTTATCGATCTTCTTATTAAATGATAAAATTTTGTCTTCTCTTATTTTTCAAACTGAAGATGGCAATCTCCCGGTTCCATTGGACATTTTTACGGATTATTCTGACCTCAGGCTATTTTTTCAATTTTTTGGAAGATATGGATTTTATATTATGATTTGATTTTTGGCCTAATTTTACCTTCTCTTATTTTTTAATTGAAAATGGCAATCTCCTGGTTCCAACTGATATTTATGAGTGTTTTACTGAGCTCAATGCAATTTTCTACATTTAATGGAAGATATTGTATCTTTTTATTAAGGAGATGATTTTTATAGCATATATTTTTCTTCTCTATTTTTTCTGGTGAAGATGGCGATCTACCGGATCCAATGGACATATTTGCGGACTTTTCTTACTATTTGTTACATTTTCTATATTTTATGAAAGATAAGGATATTTTATTAAATGATATGATTTTTATAGCCTATTTTGTCTTCTTCTATTTTTTAATTGAAAATGTCAATCGCCTGGTTCCGACAGAAATTTTTGCAGATTTTTCTAAACTCCGGGCTATTTCCACAATTTCTGTAAGATATGAATCTTTATATTAAATGATATGATTTTTATGGCCTAATTTTGTCTTCTCTTATTTTTGTCGTTAAAGATGGCAAACTCCCGGATCCAACAGACATTTTTACATATTTTTATTAGCTAACGGGCTATTTTCTATATTTCTGTAAGATTGCTTTTTATATTAAATGATATTATTTTATAGCCTAGATATGTCTAATATTATTTTTTGATGAAAATGGTAATCTTCCAGTTACAACGGACATTGTTGCAAATTTTTCTGAGCTCAGGTCTATTTTCTACATTTTATGTAAGATATGGATCTTTATATCAAATGATATAATTTTTATAGCCTAGTTTTGTCTTCTCTTATTTTTTGTTAAAGATGGCATTCTACCGGTTTCAACGGACATTTTTGCGGATTTTTTGAGTTGGGTCTATTTTCTACACTTTACTGAAGATCTGGATCTTATTATTAATGATATGATTTTGTAGAGTAATTCTGTCTTCTCTTATTTTTCAGTTAAGTATGGTGATCTGCCGGTTCCAACGGATATTTTTGCGGATTTTTCTAAATTTTGAGGAAGATATGGATCTTTTATTAAATGATATGATTTAGTGGCCAAATTTTGTCTTCTCTTATATTCCGGTTGAAGATGACAATCTCTTGGTTCCAACGAACATTTTTACGGATTTTTTCTGACCTCCGGGCTATTATCCACATTTTTGGAAGATATGTTTTATTAGTAAATGATATAATATTTTGGCCTAATTTGACTTCACTTATTTTTTAGTTGAAGATGGCAATCTTTCGATTTAAACGGACAGTTTTGCTATTTTTTAGCGCCGGGCTATTTTTTCTACATTTTCTCGAATATTGATATTTTTACTAATTGAAATGATTTTTTGGCCTCATTTTGTCTTCTCTTATTTTTCATTGAAGATGGCGATCTCCCAGTTTCAACAAACATTTTTGCGGATTTTCCTGAGCTCCGCGATATTGTCTATGTTTTCCTTCCAAAATTCATTTCATTGAAATAAAAATACTTATCTTCCAAAAAATGTAGAAAATAGCATCGAGCTCAGAAAAATCCGTAAAAATGTCCATTGAAACCAAGAGATCGCCATCTTTAACTAAAAATAAAGATAAGACAAAGTTAGGACAAAAATCATATTATTTAATAAAAAGATTTATATCTTTAATAAAATGTAGAAAATAGCACCGACCACAGAATAATCCGCAAAAAAATCTGTTGGAACAGATTCAACTGAAAATAAGAGAAGAGAAACTTAGACTTTAAAAATCGTATTATTTAATAAAAAATATACATATCTTCCATAAAATTTAGAAAATAGCCCTGAGATCAGGAAAATATGCAAAAACCATTCGTTGAAAACGGATCACCATTTTCAACTTAAAAATAAGAGAAGACAAACTTAATCTATGAAAGTCATATCATTTAATAAAGGGTTATTTAGTACTGACCACCCTGTGTTTTCTCGGAAATTAGTAGTACCCCCCTATGGTTTCAATAATTAGTAAGACCCCCCTGCCATAGGGGGGTGATACTAATTTTGAGAAACCCTGGGGGGGTGATACTAATTGTGGAGGGGGGGTCTTACTAATTATTGAAACCATAGGGGGGTACTACTAATTTCCGAGAAAACACAGGGGGTCAGTACTAAATAACCCTTTAATAAAATGAACCACATCTTCAATAAACCGTAAAAATTATTCCCGAGCTCAGAAAATAATGCAAAATGTCTGTTTGAACAGGGAGTTCGCCATCTTCAAAAAAAAAAATAAGAGAATACAAAATTAGGCCAAAAATCTTATCATTTAATAAAAAATCCCAAACTTTCTGAAAATGCTGAAACAGAGCTCTAAGCTCAGAAAAATCTGTTGGAACCGGGAGATTGCCATGTTCAAATGAAAAATAGAGAAGACAAAATTAAGATACAAAAATCATATCATTTAATAAAAAGATCCATATCTTAAATAAAATGTAAAAAGTAACATTGAGTTCAAAAAAATCTGCAAAAATGTCTGTTTGGATATCGGCATCTTCAAATGAAAAATAAGAGAAGACAATTTGGTTATAAAAATCATATCATTTAATCTAAAGATCCATAACTTACAAAAAAGTAGAAAATAGCCCGGAGCTAAGAAAAATTGCAAAAATGTCAGTTGGAACCGGAAGATCGCCATCTTATCTGAAAAGTAAGAGAAGACAAAATTAGTCCAAAGAATCAAATCATTTAATAAAAGATCCATGTCTTCCAGAAAATGTAGAAAATAGCCTCGAGGTCAGGAAAATCCTCAAAAATATCCGTTACCGGAGATTGCCATTTTCAACTAATAATAAGAAAAGACAAACTTAGTCTATTAAAATCATTTCGTTTAAGTAAAAGATTCATATCTTCAATAAACTATAGAAAATAGCCTCGAGCCGAGAAACATCCGCAAAAATGTCCGTTGGAATCAGAGATCGCCATCTTCAACTGGAAAATAAAAGAAGACAATTTAGGATATAAAAATCATATCATTTAATATGAAGATTCATATCTTTAACAAAAAATACGCAAAAAATGTCTGTTAGAACCGGGAGATCGCCAGCTTCACCTGAAAAAAAATAAGAGAATACAAATTAGGCAAAAAATCATATCATTTAATAAAAAGATACATATCTTCCAGAAAATGTATAAAAGAGCTCCGTGCTCAGAATTATTTGCAAAAATGTTTGTTGGAAACTGGGGAGGACAATTTTTAACTGAAAAATAATAGAATACAAAATTAGACCATAAAAATCATATCATTTAATAAATGATTCATATCTTCAATAAAATCTAGAAATTACCCCGCGCTCAGAAAAATCCGCAAAAATTCCGTTGAAATAGGGACATCGCCATATTCAACTTAAAATTAAGAGAAGACAAAATTAGGCCATAAAAACCATATCATTTAATATAAAGATTTATATCTTCAATAAAATGTGGAAAATAGCTCGGAACACAGAAAAATCTGCAAAAATGTCCTGAAACCGGGAGATCGCCATTTTCAACTAAAAAAATAACAGAAGACAAAATTTGTCTTTAAATCATATCATTTAAAATAAAGATCCATATGTTCCAGAAAATATCAAAAATACCCCCCTAGCTTAGAAAAATACGCAAAAATATCTGTTGGAACCGGGAGATCGCCATCTGCAATTTGAAAATAAGAGAAGCAAAATAGGCCAAAAAATCATATCATTTAATAAAATGATCTATATCTTTCAGAAAATTTGGTAATTAGCATGCTGCTGAGAAAATCCGCAAAAATGAATGTTGAAATCATGAGATCGTCATCTTCAACTAAAAAAATTAGAGAAGCCAAAATTAAGCCAAAAAATCATTTCATTTAATTAAAATATCTATCTCTCAAAAAATGCAGAAAATAACCACGAGCTCAGAAAATCCACCAAAATGTCCATTGGAATCGGATATCGTTATCTTCAAATTAAAAAAATAGAGAATGCAAAATTAGGCTATAAAAATCATATCATTTAATATTAATATTCATATGTTACTCAAAATTTAGAAAATGGCCCAGGGTTCAGGAAAATAATCAAAAATGCCCGTTGGAAACGGGAGATCGTGATCTTCGACTAAAAAAATAAGAGAAGACAAATTTATGCTATAAAAAATCATATCATTTAATGAAAAGTCTATTTCTTACATAAAATATCGAAAATACTCCGATCTCAAAAAATATGCAAAATGTCTGTTGAAACCGAAAGATCGGTATCTTATACTGAAAAATAAGAGAAGATAAAATTAGGCGATAAAAAATCATATATTTTAATGAAAAGATCCTTTTATAGAAATATAGAAAATAGCTTTAATCTCAAAATCCTCAAAAATGTCTGTTGGAACTGGGAGATCGCTATCTTCAACTGAAAAATAAGAGAAGACAAAATTATACCAAAAATCATATCATTTAATAAATAGATCCATGTCCTTCAAAAAATGAAGGAAATAGTCTCGCGGTCAGAAAAATTCACAAAAATGTTAGTTGGAACCGGTCGATCGCCATTTTCAACTGAAAATAAGAGAAGATAAACTTAGTCTATAAAAATCATATCGTTTATAATAAAAAGATCCATAAAATGTCTGTTGGAATAAGGAGATCGCCATCTTCAACAGAAAAATCAAAAAAGACGAACTTAGGCTATAATAATCGTATCATTTAATAAAAAGATCCATGTCTCCAATAAAATATAGAAAATTGTACCGAGCTAAGAAAAAATTCCTAAAAATGTCTATTGGAACCAGGAGATCGCCATTTCAATTGAAAAATTAATGGAGACAAAATTAGGCTATAAAAATTATAACATTTAAAATAAAGATTCATATCTTACAAACAATTTAGAAAATATCGCGGAGATAAGAAAAATCCAGCAAAAATCTTCGTTGAAACCGGGAGATCGTTATCTTCACGAAAAATAAGAGAAGACAAAATTAGGCCAAAATCATATCATTTAATAAAATTATCCATATCTTCGAGAAAATGTAGAAAAAATCGTCTCGAGCTCAGATAAATCCGCAAAAATGTCCGTTGAAATCGAAAAAATCGCCATCTCATTTGAAGATAAGACAAAATTAGACTATAAAAAGCATATCATTTATAAAATGATTATATCTTCAATAACTTGTATAAAATAGCCCTGACCACAGAAAATTCCGCAAAAATGTCTGGTTGAACCAAGAGATCACCATATTCAACCAAAAAAATAAGAGAAGACAAGCTTAGGGTATAAAAAATAATACATTTAAAAAAAGAT
>CM061140.1:65591018-65637442 GCA_030789695.1 Scilla litardierei
ATATCTTCAATAACTTGTATAAAATAGCCCTGACCACAGAAAATTCCGCAAAAATGTCTGGTTGAACCAAGAGATCACCATATTCAACAAAAAAATAAGAGAAGACAAGCTTAGGGTATAAAAATAATACATTTAAAAAAAGATGCAAATCTTTTATAAAATTTAGAAAATAGCATCGAGATCAGAAAAATACGCAAAAAATTCCATTGGAAACAGGATATCACCTATAAAAATCATATCATTTTATAAAATGACCACATCTTCAGAAACTGTAGAAAATATTCACGAACTTAGAAAAATATGCAAAAATGTCTGTTGGAATCAGGAGTTCGCCATCTTAAAAAAAATAAGAGAAGATAAAATTAGGCCAAAAAATCATATCATTTAATTTAAAGATCCATAACTTTCCCAAAATGCAAAAAAATAGTTTCGAGCAAATATGCCTGTTGGAACCGGGAGATCGCCAAGTTCAACAGAAGAAAAGAGAAGACAAAATTAGGCTACAAAAATCATTTCATTTAATAAAAACATCCATATCGTCAATAAAATGTAAAAGATCCCCGAGCTCAGAAAAATCTGGAAAAATGTCCATCGGGAGATCGTCATTTTCAACTAAAAAATACGGGAAGACCAAGTTAGGCTATAAAATCCTATCATTTAATTAAAATATACAAATCTTACAACAATATAGAAAATAGTCAGTAGATCTGAAAAATCCGCAAAAATGTCTGTTGGAACCGGAAGATTGCCATCTTCAAAGAAAAATAAATGAAGACAAAATTAGGCCAAAAAATTTATATCATTTAATAAAAAGTTTTGTATGTTCCCGAAAATTTAGAAAAATAGCCCCGAACTACGAAAAATACGTAAAAAATGTCCGTTGGAACCGGGAGATTACCATCTTCAACTGAAAAATAAGAGAAAACAAACATAGGCCATAAAAACCATATAATTTATTATTAATATTCATATCTGACAGAAAATGTAGAGTACAGAAAAATCTGCGAAAATGTCTGTTGGAACTGTCAGTTTACCATCTTCAACGAAAAAAAAGAAGAGGAGAAAAAATTAGGCCATAAAATCGTATCATTCAATATACAGATTCATATCTAACAGAAAAGGTAGAAAATTGATCGGAGTTGAGAAAAATCGACAAAAAATTTTGTTGGAACCGGAAGATCGACATTTTCAACTAAAAATAAGAGAAGATAAAATTAGGTAATAAAAATCATTTCATTTAATAAAAAGATACATATCTTCAATAAACTGTGTAAAATAGTAACGAGCTCAGAAAAATCCACCCAAATGTCTCATGGAACTGGGAGATCGCCATCTTCAACGGAAAAATAAGAGAATACAAAATTAGGCTATAAATAGTATATCATGTAATATAAAAATCCATGTCTTACAAAAAATGTAGAAAATTGACCTGAGCTAAGAAAAATTCGCAAAAAGGTCTGTTGGAATCGAGAGATCGCCATATTCAATGGAAAAACAAGTGAAGACAAAATTAGGCCTAAATCATATTATTCGATAAAAATTTCTAAATATTTCAAAAAATATAGAAAATATGCTCAAGGTCAGAGAAATCCGTAAAAAATGTCCGTTAGAACCGGGAGATCGCCATCTTCAACTAAAAAATAAGTGAAGAAAAACTTAGGCTATAAAAATCATCATTTAATAAAAAGATCAATATCCTCAATTAACTGTATAAAATAGCCTCGAGCTCGAAAAAATCTGCAAAAATCTTTAGTGGATCCGGGATATTGTCAACTTCTTCTGAAAAACAGAGAAGACAATTCGAACAAAAAATCATATCATTTTATAAAAATATACATATCATTCAAAAAATGTAGAACAACAGACTCAAGCTAAGAAAAAATCCGCAAAAATGTCCATTGGAACCGAGAGATCGCAATCTTCAACTGAAAAAATTAAGAGAAGACGAATGTATGTGATAAAAATTATATCATTTATATAAGTGTAGAAAATAGCACCGAGCTTAGAAAAATCCGCAAAAATATTCGTTGGAACAGGGAGATTGCCATCTTTGACTTAAAAATAAGAGAACATAAAATTAGGCCGAAAATCATATCATTTAATAAAAAGATCTATATCTTCGAGAAAATTTAGAAAATAGTCCCGAGGTTAGAATAATACGCAAAATGTCCTTTAGAAACGAGAAATCGCTATCTTGAACTAAAAAAGGAAGACAAAATTAGGCCTAAAATCATATCATTTAATAAAAAGATCCATAACTTATCGAAAATGTAGAAAATAGCCCCAATCTCAGAAAAATCCGCCAAAATGTCCCTTGGAATCAGGAGATCGACATCTTCAATTGAAAAATAAGAGATGACAAATTAGGTTATAAAAATCATATCATTTAATATAAAGATTCATGTTGTACAAAATATAGAAAATTGTCTGGAGCTAAAAATATCCACACAAATGTCCACTGGAACCAGGAGTTCACCATCTTCAAATTAAAAAAAGTGAAGACAAAATTTGGCCAAAAAATCAAATCATTTCATAAAAAGATACATATCTTCCAGAAAATGTAAAAAAATAGTCTTAAGCAAAGAAAACTCTGTGAAAATATCTGTTGGAACCGAGATATCACCATCTTCAACTAAAAAAATAAGAGAAGACAACATTATGACCGCCATCTTCAACTGAAAAAATAATAAAAAACAAATGTAGGCTATAAAAATCATTTTATTTAATAAAAAGTTCTATATCTTCCATAAAATGTGAAATATAGAACCGAATTCAAAAAATACGCAGAAATATCTGTTGGAACTGGCAGATTGCCATCTTTAACTAAAAAATAAGAGAAGACAACATTAGGCTATAAAAATCATTTCATTATAAAAAGATCCATTACTTTTCGAAAATGTAGAAAATATATTGGAGTTTAGAAAAATCCGCAAAAATGTTCGTTGAAACCGGGAGATCGCCATCTTCAACTAAAAAGTAAGAGATGACAAATTAGGTTATAAAAATCATATCATCTAATATAAAGATTCATGTTATACAAAAAATATAGAAAATAGTCCAGAGCTCAAGAAAATCTGCACAAATGTCCATTGGAACCAGGAGATCGCCATCTTCAAATTAAAAAGAGTGCAGACAAAATTAGGCCAAAAAACTCATATCATTTGGTAAAGAGATACATATCTTCCAGAAATGTAGAAAAATAGTCTTAAGCGAAGAAAAAATTTGCTAAAATGTTCGTTGAAAACCGGGAGATCGACATCTTCAACTGAAAAAAAATAAAAGAAGACAACATTAGGATCGCCGTCTTCAACTAAAAATAAGAGAAACCAAATGTAGGCTATAAAAATCATTTTATTAAAAAGTTCTATATCTTCCATAAAATGTAAAAAATAGCACCGAACTCAAAAAAATACGCAAAAATATCCATTGGAACTGGAAGATCACCATCTTCAACTGAAAAATAGGAGAAGAAACATTAGGCTATAAAAATCATCTTATTAATAAAAAAGATCCATAATTTTTCTAAAATGAAGAAAATATACCGGAGCTAAGAAAAAATCCGCAAAAATGTTCATTAAAACAGGAGATTTCCATCTTCAACTGAAAAAATAAGAGAAGATAAAATTAGGTCAAAAAATCATATCATTTAATAAAAAGGTCCATAACTTCCCAAAACTATAGAAAAATAGCCCCAAGCTCAGAAAAATCGACAAAAATGTCTGTTGGAACCTGGAGACCGCCATCTACAACCGAATAATAAGAGAAGACAAATTTAGGTTATAAATATCATATCATTTAATATAAAGATTCAAATCATACAGAAAATGTAGAAAATAGATCAGAGCTCAGAAAATTTCGAAAAAACTGTCTGTTAGAACCGGGAGATCGCCATCTTCAACTGGAAAATGATATCATTTAATAAAAAGATATATGTCTGCCATAAAATGTCAAAAATTGCACCGAGCTTCGAAAAATCCGCACAAATGTTCGTTGTAACCGGGAGATCGCATTATTCAACTAAAAAAAGAAAGGCAAAATTAGGTCAAAAAATCTTATCATTTAATAAAAATATTCATATCTTCCAGAAAATATAGAAAAATGCCCAAATCTAAGAAAAATTTGCAAAAAATATCCGTTGGAACCGAGAGATCACCATATTCAACTAAAAAAATCAGAAAACAAAATTAGGCTATAAAAATCTTGTCATTTAATAAAGAGATGCATATCTTTAATAAAATGTATGAAATAGCCTGGAGCTCAGAAAAATCCGCAAAAATGTCAGTTGGAACTGGGAGATCACCATCTTCGACTGAAAAATAAGAGAAGAAAAAAATTTCGATATAAAAATCATTTAATTTAATAATAAGATTTTTATCTTCCAGAAAGTGTATAAAAGCTCTGAGCTCAGAAAAATCTGCAAAAATATTCGTTGGAACCGGGCGATCCCCATCTTCATTTGAAAAATAATAGAAAATGAAATTAGTCCAAAATATCATATCATTTAATAAAATGATACATATCTTCCAAAAAGTGGGAAATAGCCCGGAGCTTAGAAAATTCCGCAAAAATGTCCGTTGGAACCAGGAGATCACCATCTTCAACTGGAATATAAGAGAAGACAAAATTAGGCAAAAATTCATATCATTTAATAAAAAGATCATTATCTTCAACTGGAAAATAAGAGAAGACAAATTTAGGCTATAAAATTATTTCAATTAATAAAAAGATCCGTATCTTTTATAAAATGTAGAAAATAACAACCAAGCTCAGAAAATGATATATAAAAATCTTATCAGTTGAAGATGGCGATATCCTGGTTACAACAGACATTTTTATAGAAAAGAAGGCGATTTCTCGGTTTCGAATTTTGTCTTCGCTTGTATTTCAGTTGAAGATGGTGATTTCCATGTTTCAACGGACATTTTTTTTGCCTGATTTCCTCTTCTTTGATATCATTTAATTAAACGATCCATAACTACCAGAAAAAGTGAAAAATAGCACGGAGCTCAGAAAAAATTGGCAAAAATGTCCGTTGGAACCGGGAGATCGATATCTTCAACTGAAATATAAGAGAAGACAAAATAAGGCCAAAAAATTATATCCTTTCATAAAAGGATCGCCATCATCAATTGGAAAATAAGAGAAAGCAAACCTAGGCAACAAAAATCATATCAATTAATATAAAGATTCATATCTACCAGAAAACATATAAAATTGCCCCGACTCAGAAAAATATGCAAAAAATTCAGTTGGAAACGGGAGATCGCCCCCTTCAATTGAAAAATAAGAGAAGACAAAATTAGGCCATAAAAATCATATCATTTAATATAAAGATCCATATCTTACAGAAAATATAGAAAATAGCCACGAGCTCAGAAAAATCTGCAAAATGTCCCAGCACCGGAGATCGGCATCTTCATCTGAAAAATATGAGAAGATAAAATTAGGCCAAAAACCATATCATTTAATATAAAGATCGCCATCATCAATTGGAAAATAAGAGAAGACAAAATTAGGCAACAAAAATCATAAAATTAAAATAAAGATTCTTATCTTACAAAATATAGAAAATAGCCTCGACCTCAGAAAATACGCAAAAATTTTCATTGGAAATGAGTGATCGCCCTATTCAACTGAAAAATAAGAGAAGACAAAATTAGACCATAAATATCATATTTATTTAATAAAAAGATCCATATCTTACGGAAAATGTAGAAAATAGCACAGAGCTCAAAAAATCGGTAAAAATGTCTGTTGGAACCAGAGACCGCTATCTTCCTTTGAAAAATAAGAGAAGACAAAATTAGACCATAAAAATCATAGCATTTAATATAAAGATATATATCTAATAGAAAATGTAGAAAATAGACTGAAACTCAGAAAATTCCGTAAAAATTTCCGTTGGAACATGGAGATCGCCATATTCAACTTAAAAATAAGAGAAGAAGGACTTAGTCTATAAAAATCATATCATGTAATAAAAAGATTCATATCTTCAATAAACTGTAGAAAATAGTTCCGTGTTTAGAAAAATCCGCAAAAATAGCAGTTGGAACAACGAGATCGACATCTTCAAATAAAAAATCAGAGAAGATAAAATTAGGATTTAAAACTCAAATTATTTAATATAAAGATTCATATCTTATAGAAAATTTAGAAAATATCCTGGAGCTCAAAAAAATCCGCAAAAATGTCAGTTGGAACCGGGCAATCACCATCTTCAATGAAAAAAGAAAAATTCTTTTGCCCTAAAATCATCTCATTTAATAAAAAGATCTATAACTTCCAGAAAATATAGAAAAATAGTCCCAAGCTCAGAAAAAGCAGCAAAAATATCCGTTGGAACCGAGAAATCGCCATCATCAACTGAAAAATAAGAGAAGACGAAATTAGGCTATAAAAATCATATCATTTAATATAAAAGTCCATATCTTCCAGAAAATTTAGAAAATAGCTCGGATCTTAGAAAAATCCGCACAGATGTCTGTTGGAAATGGGAAATCGATATCTTCAACTGAAAAATAATTGAAGACAAAATTAGGCCAAAAAATCATATCATTTAATAAAAGACTCATGTCTTCCCGAAAATTTAGAAAAAAGCTCAAAGCTAAGAAAAATCTGCATAAATGTCTGTTGGAACCGGGAGATCGCCATATTCAACTGAAAAATATGAGAAGACAAAATTAGGCTACAAAAATCTTGTTATTTAATAAAGGATCCATATCTTTAATAAATGTAGAAAATACTCTTGAGCTCAAAAAAATCTGCAAAAATGTCCGTTGGAATGGGGAGATCGCCATCTTTAATTGAAAAATAGGAGAAGAAAAATTAGGATATAAAAATCTTATCAATTAATATAAAATCATTCTTATCTTCCAGAAAGTGTATAAAAATAGTCCTGAGCTACGAAAAATCCACAAAAATGGCCGTTAGAACCGGGAGATTGCCATCATCAACTGAAAAAAATAAGAGAAGACAAAATTAGGCCAAATATTATATCATTTAATAAAATTATACATATCTTCCAAAAAAGTGGAAAATAGCCCAGAGCTCAGAAAATTCCGCAAAAATATCCGTTGGAACCGGGAGATCGCCATCTTCAACTAAAAAAATAAGAGAAGAAAAAATTAGGTTAAAAATATCTCATTTAATAAAAAGATCCATAACTTCCTGAAAATGTAGAAAAATAACACCGAGTCAGAAAAAGCGACAAAAATGTCTGTTGGAACCGGGAGATTGCCATCTTCAACTGAATAATAAGAGAAGCCAGAATTAGGTTATAAAAATCATATCATTTAATATAAAAATTAATATTATATAGATAATGTAGAAAATAGCTCTGAGCTTAGAAAAATCTGAAAAATGTCCATTGGAGCCAGGAGATCGCAATATTCAACCGACAAAAAAGAGAAAACAAAATTAGGCCAAAAATCAAGTTCAACTGAAACATACGAGAAGACAAATTTGTAGGAAAATTTCATGTTGAAGGACGCTTAAAGCTAAGAAAAATCTGCAAATATGTCTGTTGGAACCGGGAGATCGCCATATTCAACTAAAATATACGAGAAGACAAATTTACGCTACAAAAATATTGTCATTTAATAAAGATATCCATATCTTTAATAAAACATAGAAAATAGCATGGAGCTCAGAAAAATCAGCAAAAATGTCTGTTAGAATTGGGAGGTCGCTATCTTCAACTTAAAATAAGAGAATAAACACTACTACAAAAAAACGCTTGCATAGCGCTTTTTTTACACTTAGATAGCGCTTTTATAAGCGCTATCTAAGTGGTTTACTAAGATAGCGCTTATAAAAGTGCTATCTAAGCTACCGCTATGGTAGCTTGTATAGCGCTTTTTAAGCGCTATCTAAGTGGTTCGAGAAATTTTGATTTTGCCCTTGGATAGCACTTTTATAAACGCTATCTAAGTGGTTTACTAAGATAGCGCTTATAAAACCGCTATCTAAGCTACCGCTATGGTAGCTTGGATAGAGCTTTTTAAGCGCTATCTAAGTGGTTTACCAATTTGGACTAGCTGTGGCTAATACGCATTAGCCACGGACTGGCTGTGGCTAATACCCATTAGCCACGGACTGCCCGTGGCTAATGTTTAATTATTTTTTTAAAAAAATCAAACAAATTCAGTAAATCCTCAGCTAAACAAATTGACACCAGATCCGACAGAGGCTTTTAAGTCACTTTATTTTCAATACAAAATATTTCACAATTCATCTCTGTACCATAATATCCACTATACATAGGCCTTATTATTGCCAGTGGTGACTGAAAAAAAAATGCATCCAAAAAAATGAACAAATGAAACTAAGGTTTTCAATATCCTCATCAAATTTACACGCAAAACCCTATCAAGAAGCATACAAACCGGTGGTTTTACTACAACACGTCCCTGTTCAATTTCAACATAACAAAGAGTCGATGAACGAGTCTTCTCTGGGCTCATCCTTGGTGTACACATGACCAAGTTGTTGCTGCTGCTGCTGCTGATGGTGGTGGTTCATGTACGAGTTCACAGAATTCCTGTATCCATTGTTGTATCCGTAGCCATTGGGGGCTTGGAGCATCTCCAGCGTGAATGGAGCCTGATGGTTCATATTGCTGACGGCGTTTGGCCTGATCGCGATCGTCGTGGCCGCAGCTGCGGCCGGCTGCTGAGCGCCCCGCTACCACGGGCCGCAGGGATGTCGTGGTTGTGCTTGCCCTCGTAGGTTGTGATCATGGCCCTCAGATCCAAATGATACATGTGTCAGTTGGAAGGAATTCTGCATTGTCAGTTCCAAATGATACATGTGTCAGATGAAAATTAAAATACTTACCCATGACTAAGTGAAATATGCCAGTTGGAAGGAATTCTGCAATGCAAATGAATAAAACATGTCCAAATGAATAAAACATGTCGAAAAACAATGCAGGAACATGTTCCTGGAACTGTACAAAGGCAAATCCCATCAAAAATATCCCAGCAGTGTAGACATGGAAAAGAACTAAAAAACATATAATGATAAAATATACTAGTAAATGAATGTGTTGATGAGTAATGCCTAACACATACTTATTTTCAGGAAACCGAAGTGTTGATGGAGACCAATATTCCAGAATCCCTTGGGCATCAGCTGATATAACAGCATCATAAATGTGGTTGTATTTCATTACTTTTACAGGCCCCATGTGAATCTGCAAAAGATAAAAAATACATAAATTATTGGTACCTGATATTACTATGATTTCAGGAGGATAATTCAAATTGCAAGGAAAACGGTCACACACCTCTCTTGAAATTATTGGCTCATTAGAGCTAGAATGTGCATCATATATGTAAACAAAAGAAGAATTGCAATTGCTAACTGCAATCTTGGCTTTGACATCCCCTTGCTTGTAAACCCATTCAACAGCCCCAGGGACAAATGGTAGACGCATCATGTGCATCATGTCATAGTTAACAACATCATAGATCTTGAGTGCCGGATCGTTAGAAATCGTACTACAAAATAAGCCATCGACACTGACCTGCATTACTGAACAGGGTCACAATTGACAGCTGCTTATACAGTAAAGAGCATATAATCAAAAGCAAATGCAGATTTTGATGTACAAAGATATGCCAATCCAACCAAATGAAGAGGAAAGAATTAAATTATGTTACCAAACATTGAATACATCAGAAAATAGAAATGCAAGCTCAACATAAGACAAGGAATCATCACAAGAAATCAGACAACTAGCAACCTTCGCCACGTGATGATATACTTGGAACACGATAGCAAAAATCTTATGCTCATTCTACAGCACGTTTCGTTAATGATATCGTTGGTCTTAAAGGAAACTAGATTTGGTTTAGAAACTGAATTCTGAAGCTCTCTTTTTCTGTTTGGATGGATCCTCCTGGTAATTAAGCCATATCCTATTCTGAGTGAGCAATGTGCTCTGAAAAGCTAAAGCTTTTTCTTTAGAAAAACAAACGAACAACGTAAATGCAGAAAGGTTAAGAACAAATAGGCATTTATAAGGGACAGTCAATCTCTGTACCTACCTCATATGCTTGGACTCTTGCAGAAGCATGAAAAGCATCCACGAAAGGAACAGTCCATGATTCAGCCATTGGCTGTTCAAGAAAACAGTAAGATATCATTCTGTCATGAACAACCAAGGCCAATTTCCAGATATCCAGTCCTATGCATCTAGTCAATAAAGAACATATCATATATCAGATAATAATTAAGTTTTTTCACCGCAAAATTGCAGATGAGGGAGAAACTTACCAATGAACGAATTTACTTTAAGTTGACATTAGGTTGAAATCAGTGTTTATTCTGGAACAAGCATGCTTGATCCTAAAAAAGCATTGTAACAAAGTGATCAGACTTGTTTATTGGCATTAAGGTTATGACTTGTACCTGTCAAACTTTTCCTTGTGATGTAAAAATTAAAATAATTAAAATAATTAAAAAAGACCCAAGAAATTCATAAGGCCGATGCTTAGTAATTTTTGGGGCATTACAAAAAATTGTGAATAAATTTTCATACCTGAGAACTTGCTCGGAAGGAAAGACATAATGCCTGAGAAAAAAGTATGCCGAAGGAGCTTCACTGATCCAAATATCAAGCTAAAATCTAAAGTTCCCACCATCACCACAACAAAATTTAATATCACAACGAAAAGACTCTTTGCATTTCCAAAACCCTTTACAGAAGGCAGAAGCCCCTGATCAATGGTCTGCCATCTAATTTCACCAAAATTACGTCTAGCTTGGATTTAATAAGATTAATATAGATAACAGAGATGCCAATAACTCATGAAATAATACACTTTAGCATTTTTATCCCCAAGGACTAATATGCTTCAGTAAGATATCATCTAAGCAGGTTGCATATTATTGCTCGAGTTTTCGTCCCACCAAAATCACACCGTTCTAAAACCTAACTTTGAGTTTTATTCCTCTCGAAAATATGTCGGAATCTGACTAGTTACCAGCCGTGGCTGGAGGAGAGGGAGACAAATGCAAAGCATGAGTTGCAGGCTGATTCAAGTCTTTTTTCCGACTGATGTTTCTAATTGATTCAAATGCCCAACAAATAGAAATCTAAGGTTAAAATAAGATGAAAAATTACATTTTTTGCAGAAGCCCAACAAATTATTCCTCAAGTAGGCGTGGACTTCGATATGTAACACAGAATGAGTGAGAAGTGGTAGCTCAGACAAACTTTGTTCCTTTCAACTGGTTTATTCAGTGGGTCAAGACTGGGTAGGGGTCAGGTGGGAGAGCTTGACTAGTTTATCAAATGGTTGATTTTGTACCGGTCAAAAAGGATGGTTTACATTGACCATTAAATGACCAATCCATTGCCCCCTACTGGAAAAAGCATGAGACTACATTGGTTCTCAATAACCACAATTCTTAAGCACTACTACCCTCACAAACAATTACCACCAAAATTACTCGCGAAGAGTTGAATTTCACCAGTTGGCATGTTGCTAGCCACCATCAATGTGTGAAATTAACACATTAAAGTTGAACATCAGCTTACCTGGATAAGTTCTGGCTTTCTGCTAGGCTCGAGTTTCTCAACAAATTTACACAGGCGATACACACCTGCTGTCGCAAAGTCCTGATATGATGGTCATAGAAACCAATGTTGATCAGTCTATGTAACAATAAAAACAAAAAAACTACTAATACTGATCAATACATGATTCTCTTCAATTCTCTTCAATCCTGCCTTAACTGCAACTTTCATTACCTATTTGTTTCAGCAGGATTTGTATTAGTTGAAATTGCAAGAAAACATGTGAATATGAGTTGAACAGTTATTTCTGAATCTTCAGAGCTCTGGTTCAAGGGTGCTAGCAGAAAAAGATAACAACCAAAAGGTCAATTATAGAAAACTGTAGATACAACTTTATTGACATGTTGATAAACTGGATGACTAAAAAGATATGCCTGTATTCTGTGCAATCACACATCATGATTTTCATTGCACGACCCTCGTGTGCTCCTACTTGGCCAGAAATTTGGCACCAACATATGGAGGGTTAGTCACAGGTTGGCAGCCACTTGTAAAACATGACAATTCCTTTGTGGATTTACCTTGCCATTTAGAAGCTACATCCACTTGAATGGAAATAAGGTAAATATGACGACAATGGCTCTCTGATATAAGCATGATCGATGAATGTGTGACCAATATAACATTTTGGCACCAAAATTCTCCAAAAGTGAGTAAAAGAAATATTCCATGTTGTGCATGTTTTGTGACAATAAACATATTTAATGAAGATTCCTGTGTATGGAATACAAACCTTAAATACAGAAAGCAAAATAAACATAGAAGTGAATATATACTATAAATTTGCAAAAAAGAAATATGGCATAATTCACCTGATACGTGTGTTTAATACATGTAATAAGGGTAGACATATAAGTGATTTTAAGTATCTAAACAAGTGTCAGACAAGGACACACCTGCCATATAAAACCAATGTAATTTTATAGACACGTATGACAGTATCATCTATATCATGATCATAAGTTAACATAAAGGTTGAAAACAAATGAAGTAGCAAATAGATTTTAAGCCATGTTTTAACGTTCAAAGTGCCAACTGCCTCCATATGAAGCAGATGGAAGGCTGTACATGTGAAGATAATTTATGGTTAATTATGCTCACCATAGAGCTTCTGGAGATGATATGCCTTCAAAGCGTCCAAATAGAAGGCTGTAACTTTTGGGGTAACCTTGGACCAGTGATTCAGACTCAGACATCCTGCAACTTAAAGGGAAGAGTCATTAGGACGAAGTATCCCATTGAAGCACAAATGCCATGATATGTAATATGCTTACAGACATATGTCACACATGCAAAAGACCATAAAAACATGCAACATGTTCAAAAGTCAATATTTAATCAAATAGAAGATTATACAAAGAGGTCACAAGTTGAAGGGATGAAAATCTGCAAGTTAACCATAATAAGGTCTGGACTCTTGTAGTAATCTTAGACTTCTGATACATTCTCAAGACGTTTACCTCAAAGGGAAAAATGTTGTAGACTGAAACATCCCATTAAAGCATGAAATGCAAATAATAAAGTACTTGTGTGACATAAGCAAACGACTATTAACATCGAAGATAATGCAAACCCAAAACCCACCAACTAAAAACAAGTTTATACACACTAAGTATCTGAATGCCTCTTTTAATACAATCAGAAAGAGATTTTGCAAGGTTCTGATGACTAGCAGCCTTTGCAGCATGGAAACTACCTGAAGATCATACACTGCTGCGATGATATCATGTCTTACAGTATGGTGATGAATCACAAGTGAATTTTCTATGTATTCAGATCTGATCTGTTGCGATTTAATTGGATTTTGAAGAGGTTTTGGGAGGAAACTCAGTTCTAATGATTGTTTGATATAATGGAGGGTTAGGAAATTGGTTTAGAAATTGTTCTGTAAAAGAAAACTATTAAAAAAGATGTTTTGTTCAGATTTCAGATCTGGACGAACATGCCAATATATAACTAAGGAATTTCACGCTTTGATTAGCGTTGCGAGAGGTCTTGATCTTTAGGATTTTGTATTTGCTAGGGTTTTGGTAAAATAAAATAAAACTACAAAATGAGTGAAAAGAGGAAGACTTCGCACCTATTTCTTTTGTACAGACCTCACACACCAAGTTCAACAGTCACACCACATATAAGGGAGCATATGTCGTAGAAGGAATCACATATTTGTTCCACAACATTCATTCATCAAATCAAATTAATTACATTCGACTAAATTAACAGGAAACTATAATAATAATGTTTATACGGTTGGATTTGCAAAATTACTAAAAATTATCTTTATGGTGAAAAGGCTGAAAAACAACCGGGAAAAAATCTAAAAATTCATAAATAATAAAATAAAAACAACTACGCATAATAACTACCCAATGACTCAAAAGCTAATACTTAAACAACTCATCTAATAACTCTCTGATCCCCATCAATTGTTTCTAGCTTGGAAAAATTATCTTATCACTATCACTACCAAACAAATATTAATCCCTTAATTTAAGAATTATCAACCCCACTCAAACAAGGGGTTCTCCTTCCACCAACCAATATTGCGACTTTCTAATATACAAACCTCAATCATGTAACTGAGAACTAACTTAAATCAAAAAAATTCACACCTTGACGGAGAAAAAAATCTCCTGCAGAGAAGTCCAAGTACCCGACACGCCAAACACGATTCCAATCACGATAATAGAAATTTCGGTTGCGGCCGCGGCCCAGCTCAGCTCCGACCCAAACACCTTCAGATGAAACAGCGCCGGCAACACGAACCCCAACACGCAACACACGCTGCTCCCGACGAGGGACAAGAAATCGGCGAAATTGGGCACCCCCATCGCCACCACGCTGACGCCAGCCACCAGAGCCCACCTCAGCCACATGCTATAGCTCTTCCCGCACATCCACCGCTCCGCCACCTCATAAACGGGATGCATCATGATCGGAAATGTGAAGAAGATGTTGATGCAGAGGCCCAGCTGAAACAGGACCGTCACCAGCCCGAAGTATAGTATAAGGAACTTCGAATGTAATGTTTGGGAATCTAATTGATTTTTAGGGTTTTGAGGGCGGGGTGGCGGTGGGAGTGGAGATCGGAGGGGAGATCGCTAGTGTTAGGGTTTTGGGAGTTTTCTAGGGTTTTGAGGATGGTGGACTTTTGGGAATCAGATGCGGAGAGGATGATTAGAGAGCCTGGGATGGGTGGTGGAGGCAGAGGAGGGAGGCGACGAGGGAGCGGAGGGTGATGTCGGAGGAGACGACGACAATGTCGCTGTTGGGGTTGTCGAGGCGATCGGCGATGATCTGCACTTCTTGGGAGTGGAGATCGGAGGGGAGATCGCTAGTGTGGCTGAATGTCGAGGAGATCGGTGAATGTCGAGGAGATCGGCGATGATCGTCGAGGAGGTCGCTGTTGGGGTTTGAGATTTGAGTCACGGACTAAAAATTGGAGACCGTGGGCTTATTTCATCGATCGCCCGCCCTCGACAACATACGCAGGGAAATTTAGTACCATAGCGCTTCTTAAAAAAATTGGGATTATATATATGTATATTTTTTAAGTAAAACTGCTTACGTAACGATCAGTACCATAGCGCTAACAAAAAGCGCTATGCAAGATATTACTTGGATAGCGCTTTAACAAAAAGTGCTATCTAAGTGATTTTTACCTTAATTTTAATTTATTTTTATTTTCTATAAGTGCAGATCATCGCTTAGATAGCGCTTTGTCTATCGCTTATAAAAATATCGCTTAGATAGCGCTTTAACAAATATCGCTTATATTAATTTTTATTTTAAAAAGCGCTATCTAAGTGACGTTACCCAAGCCAAAATCTGTAGTAGTGAAAAAATAAGGATATAAATATCATATTAATTTAAAGATTATTATCTTCCAGAAAGTGTGCAAAATAGCTCCGAGATCTTCAATGGAATATAAAAGAAGACACAATTTGGCAGAAAAATCATATCGTTTATACTTCAACTGGAAAATAAGTGAAGACAAGTTTATGATATGAAAATCAAATCAATTAATAAAAAGATCCATACCTTTCGTAAAATGTAGAAAATAACACCAAGCTCAAAAAATGATAAATAAAAATCTTATCGGTTGAAGATGGCCATATCTCGGTTACAACGGAAATTTTTTATATATGAAGATGGCGATTTTTCGGTTTCGAATTTTGTATTCTCTTATATTTCCGTTGAAGATGGCGATTTCCCGGTTTCAAAGGAGATTTTTGGGCCTAATTTTGTCTTCTCTGATATCATTTATAAAACAATCCATATCTTCCAGAAAATGTGAAAAATATCACTTAGCTCAGAAAAATCCGCAAAAATATCCGTTGGAACTAGGAGATTGCCATCTTTAACCAATGTATAAAACAAGATAAACAAAGGCCAAAAAATTGTATCATTTAATATAAAGATCGCCATTATCAACTGGAAAATAAGAGACGACAAAATTAGACAATAAAAATCATATCAATTAATAAAAATAGTCTTATCTTACAGAAAATATAGAAAATAGCCCCGACCTCAGAAAATTACACAAAAATTTCCGTTGGAACTGTGAGAATGCCATATTCAACTGAAAAATAAGAGAAGACAAACATAGTCTATAAAAATAATATCAATTAATAATAAGATCCATATGTTCAATAAACTGTAGAAAATAGTTTCGAGTTTAGAAAAATCCGCAAAAATGGCCGTTGAAACTGGGAGATCGACATCTTCAGCTAAAAAATCAGAGAAAACAAAATTAGACTATAAAAATCATATCATTTAATATAAAGATTCATATCTTACTGAAAATTTAGAAAATAGCCCGGAGCTCAAAAATGCGCTAAAATGTCATTTGGAATCGGGCAATTACCATCTTCAATGAAAAAAATAAGAGAAGAAAAAATTAGGCATAAAATCATATCATTTAATAGAAATATCTATAACTTCTCGAAAATGTAGAAAAATAGTCCCGAGCTTAGAAAAAGCCGCAAAATATCCGTTGGAACCGGGAAAACGAAATGTTCAACTAAAAATAAGATTAGGCTATAAAAATCATACCACGTAATATAAAAATACAAATCTTCCAGAACATTTAGGAAATAGCCCAGGTCTTAGAAAAATCCATACTAATGTCCGTTAGAAATGGGAGATCCCCCTCTTCAACTTAAAAACGATAAGACAAAATTGGGCCAAAAAATCATATCATTTAATAAAAATCCATAATTTCCCGAAAATGTAGAAAAATAGTCTCAAGCTCAGAAATATCTTCAAAAATATTTGTTGGAAGCGGGAGATTGACATCTTTAAGTGAAAAATAAGAGAAGACAATATTAGGTTAAAAATCATATCATTTAATAAAAAGAGTCATATCTTCAATAAAATATAGAAAATAAACCCAAGCTCAAAAAATCCGAAGAAATGTTCGTTAGAATCGAGAGATCGCCTTTTTTAACTGAAAAATTAGAGAAGACAAAATTAGGCTATATAAAGTATATCATTTAGTCTAAAGATAAATATCTTACAGAAAATATAGAAAATACCCCGAAGATCAGGAAAATCCCCAAAAATATCCGTTGGAACCGGAAGATCGGCATCTTCATCTGAAAAATATGAGAAGATAAAATTAGGCCAAATATAATATTTTTAATAAAAAGACCCATATCTTCTAGAAAATGTAGAAAATAGCATCTATAACAAAAAATCAGCAAAAATCTCAGTTGGAACCGTGAGAACGACATCTTTAACTGAAATGAAAAATAAGAGACGACAACATTAAGCCAAAAAATAATATCATTTAATAAAATGATCCATATCTTCTATAAAATCAAAAAAATAGCCCCAAGCAAACAAAAATCAGTAAAAATTTCTCTGGAACCGGTAGATCGCAATATTCAACTGAAAAATAAGAAAAGAAACACAAAGGAGGTAAAAATGATATCATTTAATAAAAAATTCATATCTTCCTTAAAATTTAGAAAATAGATCCGAGATTTTAAAATTTTGTAAAAATTTTCGTTGGAACCAGAAGATCGTCATCTTAATCTGAAAAATAGGAGAAGATAAAATTTGGCCAAAAATCATATTATTTCATAAAAAGACCATATCTTCTAGAAAATATAGAAAAACAGCATCAAGTTAAGAAAAATCCGTAAACATGTCCATTGGAACCGTGAGATCGCCATCTTCAACTGAAAAAAAGAATAAAAGACAAATGTATCTAAAAAAACATATCATTTATATAAATGTAGAAAATAGCACCGAGCTTAAAAAAAGCAAAAATGTCCATTGGAATAGAGAGATCGCCATCTTCAACTAAAAATAAGAGAAGACGAAATTAGGCCAAAAATCAAATCAATTAATAAAAAGATCCATATCTTCCCGAAAATTAATAAAATAGTCCCGAGTTCAGAATAATATGCAAAATGGCAGTTAGAAACGAGAGTTCGCTATCTTCAACAGGAAAATAAAAGAAAACAATATTAGGCCAAAAAATCATATCATTTAATAAAAAGATGCATAACTTCTCGAAAATGTAAAAATAGCTCCGAGCTCAGAAAAATCTGCAAAAATGTCCCTTGGAACCTTGAATTTGCCATCTTCAACTGAAAAATAAGAGATGAAAAAGGAGGTTATAAAAATCATATCATTTAATATAAAGATTCTTAGTATACAAAAATATAGAAAATTGTGAATGGCTCAAAATAAATCCACTGTTGTAAACTTGGTGGCTACGAAATCCGTAGCCCTGTATTTATAGCAATAGGGTTACATAATGGGTGGATACCCAATAACAAGTTGGGCCTCCAAAAGCCCGTTTATAACACTTCCCCTTATCCATCCATTATTGTAAGCCGTAATGAAAGCTTTAGGGTTCATAGAGCTTATCTGATCATGGGTCTATGGATACTTCTGGATCCTAAGTTAAAGAGAACTTGCCTTGTTAAAACCTTTGCCAAGGAAAAGCCAGTGGGAAAAATCAGTGGCTAAGGGAAAAGAGTACAAGTCTCTATAACTTCCCCTGATCGATGGATAACATCAGAGTGGATACTTCTGGATCAAGAGTTGATGTGGTTGCCTCGTTAAACCCTTTGGCTATGGAAAACCCAGTGGGAAAAACCAGTAGCCAAGGAAAAAGAGTACAGCCCGACATTAAGTCCCCCTGAAACGTACAAGCTTCAGGCTTGTAAATCTCTCAACTGTCTCATCCCAATTCATAGTACAAGTTTTCTAAAGGTACTGCGAGGTAAAGCTTTAGTAAATAAATCTGCCAGGTTGTTGCAAGACTGGATCTGCTGGATGTCGATCTGGTTGTCTACTTGTTGTTCATGCGTCCAGTAGAGCTTCGGGGAAATGTGCTTCGTCCTGTCACCTTTGATGTAGCCACCTCGTAGTTGAGCGATGCAGGTAGCATTGTCTTTGTACATGGTAGTTGGTCCAAGATCTCCCGTCTTCAGGCCGGGGGTCTTGAGGATGTGGTGGATGACTGATCGAAGCCAAAAGCATTCTCTGCTAGCTTCATGGATTGCTATGAGCTTAGAGTGGTTGGATGAGGTCGCTGTCGAAGCATACTTCACAGATCTCCATGAGATGGCCGTCCCACCGTATGTGAACACGAAACCGGTCTGGGACTTTGCGGTGTGTGGGTCGGACCTGTATCCTGCATCTGTATAACCGACTAAGTCGGAGGATACACCTTTCTTGAAGTATAGTCCCAGGTCCACAAACCCTTGGAGGTAGTGCAGAAGGTGCTTCACTCCATTCCAGTGGCGCTTTGAGGGCGATGTACTGTATATGGCTAGTAGGTTAACTGCAAACGTTATATCGGGACGCGTGCAGTTTGCCAGGTATAGGAGTGCTCCAATCGAACTTATGCAGTGTACTTCAGGACCCAGTACTTCCTCCCCCTCTTCCAGTGGTTGGAAGGGGTCTGTATTAACATCCAATGATTTGACGACTATTGGTGTGCTGAGCAGATGACATTTGTCCATAAGGAAGTTTTTCAGCAACTTATTTGTGTATGTCGATTGGTGTAACATGATTCCTCCGCTCAAGTGTTCAATTTGTAAGCCTAGGCAGAACTTCGTTTTGCCAAGGTCTTTCGTCTCAAAAGTCTGTGTGAGACTCTTGGATATCTCACATATCTCTTCAGAAGATCCGATGAAGTTAAGGTCGTCTACGTAGACGGCTATGATTACGAATCATGTTCCCTTTGCTCTTACAAAGATGCAAGGGCAGACTTCATTTGTTGTGAATCCTTGTTGCACTAGGAATTCACTGAGTCTATTATACCACATTCTACCTGACTGTTTTAGACCATACAGTGATCTTTGGAGTTTAACAGAATAGACGTCCCAAGGTCTTTCTGTCATTTTAGTCGGTAGTGTATATCCGTATGGGATTCTCATATAGATATCCTTATTTATATTTCCATATAGGTATGCAGTCACAACGTCCATGAGCTGCATATCCAGGCCTTCGTTTGTAGATAGGCCAATGATGAAACAGAAGGTGATCGCATCCATGACTGGGGAATAGGTATCGTCATAGTCTATTCCTGGTCGTTGGGAAAAGCCTTGTTCAACAAGGCGCACTTTGTAGCGTACGATCTCATTATTCTCGTTTATTTTTCTCACGAATACCCATTTATATCCTACAGGTTTAACACCCTTTGGTGTTAGGACTACGGTCCAAAAACGTTGCGCTTTGAGAGTGAGTCCAGCTCTACTCCTATTGCCTCGTTCCACTTTGGCCAATCCTCTCTACGTTTACATTCTGTAAGAGAGCGTGGATCGGTCTCATCGTCGTATTCAGTGATGTGAGTGGCAATAATGAGCGCGAAGTTACCATTGATGATTGTGCTTTTTCTATCCAGTACCTCCCCAGTATGTACATAGTTTAATGATATTTCTCCTACATTTTCCTTTTCAGGGGTTTTTAGGAGGGAGAGGTGCCTGGGCTGAGCTCAGCATCCTGTGGTGGTATCGTTATTATTGCTCCAGGATTTTTCCTCTTTCGAGGGTTTTTATCTTTGGAGCCTGGGGGTCGTCCTCTCTTTTGTTGAGGTACGGCCGCTTCTGTTGCAGGTGGATTGCATCCATCTTTGGGTATGTCAATCCTAGCTGACGTATTTACAGCAGGGACGTGTGATCTGACAATCTTCTGGTTGTCAGTGAATTTCTCCGGTAAAATGTGAACTGTATTTTGTATTTGAAGGATCTTCAGGAGCTCCTCTTCACATTGGTTTGTACGCGGATCAAAATGGGATAAAGTTTTGGTATCCCATGAAATCGTCTTTGAAGCTTCTGGCTTCTTTGTGTCAATGCCTAGTTTGGGAAAAGTGTTTTCGTCAAACTCACAATCTGCTAGACGTGCCTTAAAGGCGTCCCCCGTTAGGGGTTCCAGGTATCTAATGATCGATGGTGAGTTGAATTCAATGTAGATACCTAGTCGTCGTTGAGGACCCATCTTGGTCCTCTGCGATGGTGCTATGGGGACATGGACAGCACATCCGAATATCCTCAGGTGAGAGATATCCGGTGGGTTCCCATATGCAAGTTGCATCGGAGAATAAGATTGACTCCTTGACGGTCGTAATCTTATTAACGATGCAGCGTGTAAGATGGTATGTCCCCATGCATTTACCGGCAACTAGCATTGCATCAACAATGGACGAGCAATCCAATGTAGTTTCTTTATAAGAGATTCGGCTAACCCGTTCTGGGTGTGAACATGAGCTACAGGATGTTCAACTTCTATGTCGGTTGCTTGGCAGTAGTCTAGGAAGACTTGTAATGTGAATTCCCCAGTGTTGTCTAGACGCAGTTTCTTGATCTGGTTATCTGGGAAATGTGCCTGCAACTTTATGATTTGTGCCAGTAGCTTTGTAAGGGCTACGTTACGGGTGGACAGGAGGCACACATACGACCATTTGGAAGATGCGTCAATCAGTACCATGTAGTACCGAAATGGTCCACTTGTGGGGTGAATAGGCCCGCAAATGTCTCCATGTATTCTCTTTAGGAAGCTCGGAGACTCAGAGTCCACCTTCAGGAAGGATGGTCTCGTAATCAATTTCCCTTTGTGACAAGGGACAAGGAGATGCACCCTTTCGAAGTAGCTTCAGGATTTTCGAGTTAATTCCACAGGATTGGGATATGATGCGGCGCATCATATTCCTTCCAGGGTGTCCTAGTCGATTGTGCCAGAGTTGGAATTCTGGTTGATTATCGCACTTCTGGTGCTCGAGTGTGTTTGCTTCCATTGCTTTTATCCTTGTATGGTAGAGACCTGACGGGAGTCCCTCAAAATGCTCGATGGTGGTTTTATCACCGTTTTTATTAGACGTTACATACAAGAATTCTCTGTTTTGTTTACTCACTGTCTCAAGGTGGTATCCGTTTAAACGGATATCTTTAAAGCTTAACAGATTTCTATGAGAGCTAGGGAAGAAAAGCGCATCTTTTATTAGTAGTTGTGTTTTGTTGGGGAGCATAAAATGTGCTTCCCCTGATCCTTCAATAATTCCTGATGGATCGGATATTGTATTCACGGTTCCATCGTATTTATCGATGCATTTGAAAAAGCAGATATCTTGGAGGATCGTGTGCGTAGAGGCACTGTCCATTAGGCATTTATAATCCATCTAATTTTAAGAGAAAAACATTGCAGTATAAGGCACAAGAAAAGATATACTACTGATAATTATTCAATGTATGAAAAGTTCATCCAACATGCTAGAAATCAAACAAGCAGATAGTAAATTGTTTTTCAAAAATTACAATGCATAGAAAGTAGATAATGCCTCAGTCGAGCAGGTCATCGTTTGAGAAGTCCTCAGTGATGAACCTGATTGGTGCCAGGTCTTCTTGTTCCACCAGGTTTGTCTCAGCTTACTTCTGGCTTGCATTGTACAAGTCCTGTAGGTGACGTGGACTCCGACAATTCCTGGACCAGTGTCCAGTCATGCCACACCTGTGGCACTTATTTTCCCAGTTCTTTCTGGGGGCAGATGTCTGGCCGTCGTCCTTTCTCTTCCACACATTTTTCTTCGTTCCCTCATTTTTGGTTCTTGGAGGGGGTCCTCTAGCTTACTTCTTCATTGCCTTACCCTTCTGGGGTTTGAATTTGAAGTTGCTCCTCTTCTTCTGGGAGGAGCTGTGATGCGCTTCAGGCGTAGGATCAGTGCCGGTAGGACGTGAGTTATGGGTGGCCAGAAGGAGGTCTCTATTCTTCTCTGCCATCAGAAGGCATGCGAGAAGTTCTGAGTATTTCGTGAACTTTCGTTCACGATACTGTTGCATTATTATACCATCCTTCTCATGGAAGGATGTATACGTCTTCTCTAATATGTGCTCATCCGTCACCTTCTCACCACACAAATTTAGGCGTGAGGTGATACTAAAAAGTACCGAGTTGTACTCGGAAATAGACTTAAAGTCTTGGAGACGGAGGTTCTCCCATTCATATCACGCTCGGGGAAGTATAACATCTCTTTGATGTTTATACCTATCCTCGAGAGCGGTCCATAATTCATAAGAGTCTTCCACCGTGAGGTACTCGGCCTTCAGGGTCTGATCGATATGGCGTCTGATATAAATAATTGCTTTCGCTTTATCTATATCAGAAACCTTATCACCTACAGAGATGGCATGGCTCAGTCCCGGTGCACGCAGATGGAATTTTATGTCCAACTGCCAGCTTAAATAGTTCTTGCCTGTAGCATCCAATACGTCAAAATCGACGCTCGCAATTTTGGCCATTATCTCTCTAGCATGTTTAAAAATAAGCAATAATTAGATATTTTAAAGAAAAATAAATAATTAAGCATTTCAGACACAGATATCTGCTTCGTGGTTCGGCTAATCACCATATTAATTACAGTCCATACAGTCCCAAAAAGAATGAAAGTCAACTCGAGAACCCCCGTGGGGCCCCTATTCTTCTGGAATGGATCTTCATCTTCCTGAGGCGTCCGCCGGTCTTGTAATTTTACAAAAATATCCTCACTACATTTTTCTCTCAAAAAAAGAAAAGAATGCAAGGGAAATAATGGTGATAACTAGTCGATCCAAAACCGCAGCAAATATAAACATTCGTCGCAGGCAGAAAAAAATGCAGCATGCATTTAATCATCACAGGCAGTTTAGTCATTACAGGCAATTAATCATCACAGGCAGTTTATAATGGAAATGAAAATTTTTTGTTTAATAATTATTGGACCACTGCGCAACGTCATACACCGTTAGGTTAGTTGATTAACGGCAAAGCGGTCGCAGGATCTTCCTAATTATTAAACGATGATAATCAGATAATCCAACCAAAATGCGATGAATTAAAAACATGTAATTTATCCAGATTTTTAACGAAAAAGAAATCGTAATTAAATCTGAAAATAGAATTTTTTTTGTGGTCAAACCCTAGTTAGGGTTTTTGGTCGCGTGAGTTGCCGCTTATGGCGGCTAGGGTTTCCGGACACGCGAGCGCACGGGGGGACCGCTGCAGGCGATGGGGCCCGTCCGTCGCTGCTGGCGGTGTCAGGGGGAGGGGATCCGCCACTGTGGGCAGAGATAGGACCACCGTTGCAGGCGACGGAAACGGCCCATCGCTGTAGGCGACGGGGTGCCCGCCGCTGCAGGCGACGGAAACGGCCCACCGCTGCAGGCGGCGGGATCTGCCCCATCGCTGCAGGCGGCGAGATCTGCCCCGCCATCGCCGGTGGCGGGGAGGCCCCCCGCTGCAGGCGGTGGGTTCTGCTCGCTGTCGCTGCAGCGGCGGGCGGCGGCGATTGCCACATGCCGCTTCGAGCGGTGGCAGTGATTGCGCGGGATGAGGGGTTCGCGTGATGGCTTCCGGCCATGTAGCGAAGAAGAATACCCCTAGGGTTTAATGGTTTTCGGGGAAGAAGATGATAAAAATCCGATTTTTATAGGAAAAATCCATTTTTAATCTTCAAAAAGCGTTTTTATTGTAAAAAGTTGATTTTTAACAATAAAAACGTTGATTTTTCATTAAACAATCGATCCAAGTATCTGGATCTAGACATATGCGCATACAAATTTAGATCTAGTGAAAATAATTACCTCTAGATCATACCCGTCGGATCTAGTGACGTTCGATGAAGGAAACCCGTGCGCGTTGCGTTCGTCCGTCGGCAGCGGTTCGGCTCAGCCTCGAGCGTGCTGATAACGTGTTGTAAACTTGGTGGCTACGGAATCTGTAGCACTGTATTTATATCAATAGGGTTACATAATGGGTGGATACCCAATAACAAGTTGGGCCTCCAAAAGCTCGTTTATAACATCCACAAAAATGTCCATATGAATCAGAGATCGCCATCTTCAAAGAAAAAAGAGAAGACATAATTAGGCCAAAAATCATTTCATTGCATAAAGAGACATATATCATCCAGAAAGTGTAGAAAAATATTCTCAAGCTAAAAAATCTACAAAAATTTTTGTTGAAACCGGGAGATCGCCATCTTTAATTTTAAAAATAAGAGAAGACAAACGTAGGCTATAAAAAATCATATTATTTAATAAAAAGTTATACATTTTCCATTGGAACTACACCGAGGTTTAAACAAACACAAAAATGTCCGTTGGAATAGGGAGATCGCCATCTTCAACTGAAAAATAAGAGAAGACAAACTTAGGCTATAAAGATCATATCATTTAATATAAAGATAGTTAACTTTTCGAAAATGTAGAAAATAGCCCTCAGCTTAGAAAAATCTGCAACAATGTTCGTTGGAACTGAAAGATCGCCATCTTCAACTTAAGAATAAGAGAAGAAAAATTAGGTCAAAAATCATATCATTTAATACAAAGATCCATAACTTCCCAAAAATGTAGAAAAATAGCCGCAAGCACATAAAAATTGGCAAAATTGTTTGTTGGAACCAGGGGATCGCCATCTTCAACTGAATAACAAGAGAAGACAAAATTAGGTTAAAAAATCATATCATTTAATATAAAAATTCATATCATACATAAAATGTAGAAAATAGCCCGGAGCTCAGAAAAAACCGAAAAGATGTCTGTTGGAATCAGGAGATCACCATTTTCAACTTAAAAATAAAATACAAAATTAGGCCAAAAATCATATCATTTAATAAAAAGATACATATCTGCCATAAAATGTAGAAAAATAGCACCGAGCTTAGAAAAATCCAAACATATGTCCGTTGGTACCAGGAGATCGCAATATTCAACTAAAAAAGAATACAAAATTAGGCCAAAAATAATATCATTTAATAAAAATATTTATATCTTCTAGGAAATTTATAAAAACAGAAAAAAGCTAAGAAAATCTACAAAAATATCCTTTAGAACCTTGAGATCACCATCTTCAACAGAAAAATATGAGAGGACAAATTTAAGCTATAAAAATCAAGTCATTTAATCAAAAGAAAATAGCCTGGAACTGGGAGATCGTCATCTTCAACTGAAAAATAAGAAAAGAAAAAATTAGGATATATAAATCATATAATTTAATTTAAACATTTTTATCTTCCGGAAAATGTAAAAAATAGTCCTGAGCTCAGAAAATCCACAAAATTGTCCGTTAGAATCGGAAGATCGCCATCTTCAACTAAAAAAGAGAAGACAAAATTAGGCCAAAATATCATATCATTTAATAAAATGATACATATCTTTCAAAAATGTAGGCTATAAAATAAGAGAAGAAAAATTTAGGCTATAAAAATAATATCAATTAATAAAAAGATCCATATCTTTCATAAAATGTAGAAAATAGCACCAAGCTCAAAAAATGATATATAACAATCTTATCAGTAGAAGATGGTGATTTCCCAATTCTGAATTTTTTCGTCTTTTATATTTCAGTAGAAAATGTCGATTTCCCGGTTTCAACGGACATTTTCGGCCTAATTTTCTCTTCTCGGATATCATTTAATAAAACGATCCATATCTTCCATAAAATGTGAAAAAATAATCCATTGTTCAGAAAAATCCGCAAATAGTCTGTTGGAACCAGGAGATCGCCATCTACAGCGGAAATATTAGAGAAGACAAAATAATGCCAAAAAATCATAGCATTTAATAAAAATATCGCCACCATCAACTGGAAAATAAGAGAATACAAAATTAGGCAACAAAAATCATATCAATTAGCATAAAGATCCTTATCTTTCAGAAAATATAGATAATAGCCCCGAGCTCAAAAAAATACGCAAAAATTTCCATTGGAAATGAGAGATCGCCATCTTAAACAAAAAATAAGAGAAGAGAAAAATAGACTATAAAAAGCATATCATTACATATAAACATCCATATCTTACAAAAATGTAGAAACTTGCCCGGATTAAGAAAAATCCGCAAAAATGTCCGTTAGAACAGGAAGATCGCCATTTTTAACGAAAAAAATAAGAGAAGGAAAAATTAGTCCAAAAATCATATCATTTAATAAAAAGAAACATATCGTCCAAAAAGTAGAAAAATAACACCTTGCTAAAAAAATCAGCAAAAATGTCTGTTGGAACCAGAGGATCACCATCTTTCACTAAAAATAATAAGAGAGGGCAACCTTAGGCTATAAAATCATATTATTTAATAAAAATATTCATATCTTCCATAAAGTTTAGAAAATAGCCCCGAGATTAGAAAAATCGGCAAAAAATTCCGTTGGAAATGGGATATCACCATCTTCGACTTAAAAATAAGAGAAGACAAACATAGTCTATGAAAATCATATCAATTAATAAAATGAACCACATCTTCAATAAACTATAGAAAATATTTTCGAGCTCAGAAAAATCTACGAAACTGTCTGTTGGAACGGTGAGTTCACCATCTTCAAATAAAAATAAGAGAAGACAAAATTAGGCCAAAAATCATATCATTTAATAAAAAAATTCATAACTTCCCGAAAATATAGGAAAGTAGTTCCGAGCAATCCGAAAAGATGTCCGTTGGAAACGGGAGATTGCCATGTTCAACTGAAAAATAAGAGAATCAAAATTTAGGCTACAAAAATCATATCATTTAATTAAAAAATCCATATCTTCAATAAAATGTAAAAAATAGCTCTGAGCTAAGAAAAATCTGCAAAAATGTCCGTCGTGAGATCTGTATCTTCAACTAAAAATAAGAGAAGACAAGATTTGGCTATAAAAAGCATATCATTTAATCTAAAGATCGATATCTTGCCGAAAATGTAGAAATTAGCCCGGAGCGTCCATAAAAATGTCCTTTGGAATCGGAAGATAGCCATCTAAATCTGAAAAGTAAGATAACACAAAATTAGGCCAAAAAATCATATCATTTAATAAAAAGATCAATATCTTCCAAAAATGTAGAAAATAGCCTCGATGTTAGAAAAATCTACCAATTTGTCCGTCCGAGCCCGGAGATTGCCATTTTCAACTGAAAAAATAAGAGAAGACAAACTTAATCTATACATATTATATCATTTAATTAAAAGATTTGAATCTTCAATAAACTATAGAAAATAACCATGAGTTGAGAAAAATTCGCAAAAATGTCAGCTGGAACCGAGATCTCCTTCTTCAACTGAAAAATATGGACAGACAATTTAGGCTATAAAATCATATCATATAATATAAAGATTCATAGTTTTATCTGAAAAATACGCAAAAATGTCCTTGGAATCGGGAGATCGGCATCTTTAACTGAAAATAAGAGAAGATAAAATTAGCCCCAAAAATCATATCATTTAATAAAAAGATACATATCTTCTAGAAAATGTATAAATGAGCTCGCGCTCAAAAAAATTCGCAAACCTGTCTGCTGGAACCGGGAGATAGCCATCTTTAATTGAAAATTAAGAGAAGACAAAATTAGGACATGAAAATCAAATCATTTAATAAAATGATCCATGTCTTCTATAAAATCTAGAAAATAGCCCCGTGCTTAGAAAAATCCACAAAAATTTACTTTAGAATCGGGAGATCGACATATTCAACTTAAAAATAAGAAAAGACAAACTTAAGCCATAAAACATATCATTTAATATAAAGATCCATATCCTCAATAAAATGTAGAAAATAGCTCGGAACACAGAGAAATCCACAAAAAATGAAGACCAAAATTTGGCCTTCAAAATCATATCATTTAAAATAAATATCCATATTTTTAAGAAAATGTCGAAAATAGCCCGTAGCTCAAAAAATACGCAAAAATATCCGTTGGAACCGGGAGATCGCCATCTGCAATATGAAAAAAAGAGAAGACAAAATTATGCCAAAAATCATATCATTTAATAAAACAATCCTTATCTTCCAGAAAATTTGGAAAATAGCCTGGAGCTGAGAGAAATCTGCAAAAATGTACGTTGAAATTGGGAGATCGCCATCTTGAACCGAAAAATTAGTGAAGACAAAATTAGGCCAAAAAATCATATCATTTAATAAAAGATCTATCTTTCAGAAAATGCAAAAAATAACCACGAGCTCAGAAAAATCCACAAAAATATCCGTTGGAACCGGGAGATCACCATCTTCAACATAAATTTAAGAGAAGGAATTAGGCCATAAAATCATATCATTTATTATAAATATTCATATCTTACAGAAATTTTTGAAAATGGCCCGGAGTTCAGGAAAATCATCAAAATTGTCTGTTAGAACCAGGAGATCACAATCATCAACTAAAAAAATAAGAGAAGACAAAATTGGGCCAAAATCATATCATTTGATCAAAATATCCATATCTTCCAGGAAATGTAGAAAAATAGTCACGAGCCAAGAAAAATAAGTAAAAATGTTTGTTGGAACCGGGAGATTACGATATTTAACTGAAAAAAATAAGAGACGACAAACTTATGCAATAAAAATAATATCATTTAATGAAAAGATACATTTCTTACATAAAGTAGAAAATAGCTCGATCTCATAAAAATCCACAAAAATATCTGTTGGAACCGGGAGATCGCTATCTTCAACCGAAAAATAAGAGAAGACAAAATTATGCCAAAAATAATATCATTTAATAAAAAGATCCATGTCTTTCATAAAATGTAGAAAATAGTCTCGCGGTCAGAAAAATCCGCAAAAATGTCCGTTGGAACCGGGAGATCACCACTTTCGACGGAAAAATAAGAGAAGAAAAACATACTATATGAAAATCATATCACTTAATAAAAAGATCCATAAAATGTCTGATAGAACTGGGAGATCGTCATCTTCAATTGAAAATTAAGAGGAGACAAACTTAGGCTATAATAATATATCATTGAATAAAAATCAAATGATTTAATAAAAAGATCTATCTTCCAGAAAATGAAGAAAATAACTATGACCTAAGAAAATCCACAAAAGTGTCAGTTGGAACCAGGAGATCGCCATCATCAAAAAATAAGCGAATGTAAAATTATGCTATAAAAATCATATCATTTAATATAAAGATTCATATCATACAGAAAATTTTGAAAACGGCCCGGAGTTTAGGAGAATTGTCAATAATGTCTGTTGGAACTGGGGGATCGCAATCTTCAACAGAAAAATAAGAGAAGACAAAATTAGGCCAAAAATCATAACATTTAATCAAAATATCGAAATCTTCTAGAAAATGTAGAAAAATAGTATCGACCTAAGAAAAATCCGCAAAAATGTCCGTTAGAACCGGAAGATCGCGATCTTCAACTGAAAAAAAGATGAGAAACATATGATATAAAAATCATGTCATTTAATGAAAAGATCCATTTCTTACATAAAATGTAGAAATAGCTCTTATCTTAAAAAATCCAAAAAATGTCTGTTGGAACCGAAAGATCGATATCTTTAACTTAAAAATAAGGGAAGATAAATTTTTCCAAAAATTATATCATTTAATAAAAAGATCCATATCTTTTAGAAAATGTAGAAAATAGTCTAGCGGTCAAAAAATCTGCAAAAATGTCTTTTGGCCCCGGGAGATCGCCATTTTCAACTAAAAATCATATCATTTAATAAAGAGATCCATAAAGTGTCTCTTGGAACCAGGAGATCGCTATCTTCAACTTAAAAATAAGAGAAGACAAAACTAGCTATAAATTCATAAGATTTAATATAAATATTTATAACTTACAAAAAATGTAGAAAATAGCACGGAGCTCAGAAAAATCACGCAAAAATGTCTGTTGAAACCGGGAGATCGCCATCTTCAATGAAAAATAAGAGAAGACAAAATTAGGCCAAAATCATATCATTTAATAAAAGATCCATGTCTTCGAGAAAATATAGAAAATAGTTCCGAGCTCAGAAAAATCGGGCAAAACATGTCCGTTGGAATCGAAAGATCACTATCTTCAATTGAAAAATAAGAGAAGACAAAATTAGACTACAAAAAGCATATCATTTGATAAAAATATCCATATATTAAATAAAATGAATATCCATATATTAAAATATCCATATATTAAATAAAATGAATAAAATAATACCAAGGTAAAAAAATCAGCAAAAATGTTCGTTGTAATCGGGAGATCGCAATCTTCAACTGCAAAATAAAAGAAGACAAAATTAGGCTATAAAAATCCTAACATTTAATATAAAGATACATATCTTATAGAAAATATATAAAATTGCCCGTAGATCAGAAAAATCCGCAAAAATGTCCGATTGAATCAGAAGATTGTCATCTTAAAATAAGAGAAAATACAATTAGGCTATAAAAATTATGTCATTTAATATAAAGATCCATATCTTACATAAAATGTAGAAAATACCTGGAGGAAAAATTCGCAAAAAGGACTGTTAGAACCTGGAGATCGCCATATTCAACGAAAAAATAAGAGAAGGCAAAATTAGCCAAAAGCTCAACATTTAATAAGAAGAACCATATCTTCCAGAAAATGTAGAAAAGTAGCTCCAAGCTCAAAAAAATAATCAAAAATGTCAGTTGTAACCGGAGATTGCCATTTACAATTTAAAAATAAGAGAATACAAAATTTGGCCAAAAAATCTTGTTCTTCAATTAAAAGATCCGTATCTTCATGAAAATGTAGAAAAATTGCTCCGAACTCGAAAAAATATGCAAAAATGTCCGTTGGAATCGATAGATTACCATCTTCAACTTAAAAAATAAGAGAAGACAAAATTCGGCTATAAAAATCATATCATTTAATATAAATATACTTATCTTACAAAAATGTAGAAAATACCCTGTAGCTCAGAAAAATCTGCAAAAATGTTTGTTGGAACCGGGAGTTTGCGAGCTTCAACGAAAAAAATAAGAAATGACAAATTAGGACATAAAAATCATTTCATTTAATAAAACATTCATATCATACATAAAATGTAGAAAATAGACCATGTTGGAACTGGGAGAGTGCAAAATTAGGCGATAAAAATAATATCATTTAAAAAAAGATACATATCTTCAATAAACCGTAGAAAATAAATTCGAGCTTAAAAAATCCGCAAAAATGTCTGTTGGAACCCGTAGATCGCCATCTTCAATAGAAGAGAAGACAAAATATGGCCAAAAATCATATCATTTAATAAAAGGATCCATATCTTTTAGAAAATATAGAAAATAGCCCAAATCTCAGAAAAATCCGCAAAATTTTTTGTAGGAACTAGAATATCGCAATCTTCAATTGAAAAATAAGAGATGAGAAAATTCAGCTATAAAAATTATATCATTTAATATAAAAATCCATGTCTTGCACAAACTGTAGAAAATTGCTCGGAGCTAAGAACAATTTGCAAAAAGGTCCGTTGGAACCAGGAGATCGCCATATTCAACGAAAAAAATAAGAGAAGACAAAAGTAAACCCAAAAATCATATTATTCAATTAAAAACTTCATATATCTCAGAAAATATAGAAAATAGGTTTGAGGTCAGAAAAAATACGCAAAAATGTCTATTGGAACCGGATGATCACCATCTTCAACTAAAAAATAAGAGAAGAGAAACTAAGGCTATAAAAATCATCATTTAATAAAAAGATCCATATCCTCAATTAATGGTATAGAATAGCCCCGAGCTAAGAAAAATCCGCAAAATTGTCCGTTGGAAATATCAGATCGATATCTTCAACTTAAAAATAAGAGAAGACAAACTTAGGCTGTAAAATCATATCATTTAATTAAAAGGTACATATCTTCAATAAATTATAAAATAGTACCCAGATCAGAAAAATCCGCAAAAATGTCCGTTGGAGTTGGGGAGATCGCCATCTTCAACTAAAAATAAGACAAAACAAACTTAGGCTATAAAAATCATATCGTTTAATAAAAAGTACCATATGTTCCATAAAATTTAGAAAATAGCTCGAAGCTAAGAAAAATGGCTCGCCATCATCAACTGAAAAATACGAGAAGACAAAATTAGGCCAAACAATCATATCCTTTAATAAAAAGATTCATATCTTTCAAAAAAATAGAAAATAGCCCGGAGCTCAGAAAATCTGTAAAAATGTCGGTTGGAACCGGTAGATCGCTATCTTCAACTGAAAAAAGAGAAGACAAAATTAGGCCAAAAAATCATATCCTTTAATAAAAAGATTCATATTTTCATAAAAAATAGAAAATAGCCCGGAGCTCAAAAAATCTGTAAAAATGTCAGTTGGAACTGGTAGATCGCTATCTTCAACTGAAAAAAGAGAAGACAAAATTAGGCAAAAAATTCATATCATTTAATAAAAAGATTCAAATCTTTCATAAAATATAGAAAATAGCTCGGAGCTCTGAAAAATCCGTAAAAATGTCCGTTGGAACCGGGAGATCGTCATCTTCAACTAAAAAAGAGAAGGCAAAATTAGGGCAAAAATAAAAACATTTAATAAAAAATACTTATCTTACAGAAAATGTAGAAAATAGTCCCAATCACTCGAAAAAAATAAGAGAAGAAAAATGAAGAAAATAGCACCAAGCTCAGAAAAATCCGCAAAAATAACAGTTGGAACCGGGAGATCGCCATCTTCAATGAAAAATAAGAGAAGGTAAAATTAGGCTAAAAATCAAATCATTTAATAAAAAGATCCATATCTTCTAGAAATTTTAGAAAATAACCCCGAGGTCAGAATAATCTGCAAAAATATCCGTTGGAACCGGAAGATCCATAAATTTCGCCAAAAAGTATATAAAAAGATCCATAAATTCTCCAAAATGTAGAAAAATAGACTGAGCTCAGAAAAATCTGCAAAAATATCGGTTGGAATCGGGAGATCGCCATCTTCAACTAAAAATAAGAGAAGATAAAATTAAGCTATAAAAATCATATCATTTAATATAAAGATACATATCTTATAGATAATGTAGAAAAATCCGCACAAATGTAAATTGGAACCGAAAGATCACCATCTTCAACTGAAAAAAAGAGAAGACAAAATTGGGCCAAAAAATAATATCATTTAATTAAAATATCCATATCTTCCAAAAAGGTAGAAAAATAGTCCCATGCTAAGAAAAAATCTGCAAAAATGTCTGTTGAAATGGTAAGATTGCCAAATTCAGCTAAAGAAATAAGAGAAGAAAAATGTATGCGATAAAAATCATATCATTTATTAAAAATATCATTATCTTTCATAAAATATAGAAAATAGATAGAGCTCATAAAAATCCGTAAAAATGTCAGTTGGAACCGGAAGATCGCAATCTTTAATTGAAAATAAGAGAAGACAATATTAGGACAAAAATCATATAATTTGATAAAAATATACATATATTCCGAAAAATTTAAAAATATCCCAGATGTCAAAATAATAAGCAAAAATGTCCGTTGGAACCGAGAGATCATCATCTTCAACTAAAAATAAGAGAAGACAAAATTAGACCAAAAATCATATCATTTAATATAAAGTCCACATCTTCCAGAATGTGTAAAAAATAGCTTGGAGTTCTGAAACATCCGTAAAAATTTTCGTCGGAACCGAGAGATCCCCATCTTCAACTAAAAAAATAAGAGAAGATGTTCGTTGGCTATACAAATTATATCATTTAATAAAAAGTTTAATATCTTCCATAAAATGTAGAAAATAACACTGAGTGCAAAAAATTCCGCAAAAATGTTCGTTGGAACCTGGAGATCACCATCTTCAACTGAAAAATAAGAGAAAACAAAAATTCGTCTATAAAAATCATATCATTTAATATAAAGATACATATCTTACAGAAATATAGAAAATATCCTCAAGCTAAAAAATCCGCAAAAATGTTCTTTGGAACCGGGAGATCGTCATATTATCTAAAAATACAGAAGACAAAATTAGGCCAAAAAATCATATCTTTTCGTAAAAAGATTCATATCTTTCAGAAAATGTAAAAACAGACTCAATCAAAGCAAAATACATAAAAATATCCATTGGAACTGGGAGATCGCAATCTTCAACCGAAAAAATAAGAGAAGACAAAGTAGGCTATAAAATCATATCATTTATAAAAACGTATGAAATAGCACCGAGCTTATAAAAATCCGCAAAATTATTCGTTGGAACAGGGATATCGCCATCTTCAACTGAAAAATAAGAGAAGACAAAATTAGGCCAAAAATCATATCATTTAATAAAAAGATCCATATCTTTCAAAAATTTAGAAAATAGTCCCGAGGTAAGAATAATACGCAAAATGTCCGTTAGAAACGTGAGATCACTATTTTCAGCTGAAAAATAAAAGAAGACAGAATTAGGCCAAATAATCATACCATTTCATAAAAAGATCCATAACTTCTCGAAAAAGTAGAAAAAAATCCCCGAGCTTAGAAAAATCCGCAAAAATTTCCCTTGGAACAGGGAGATCGCCACTTCAACTTAAAAATAAGAGATGAAAAAATTAGGTTATAAAAATCATATCTTTTAATAAAAAATTAATATTATAAAAAATATAGAAAATAGCAGGAGCTCAAAAAAATCCGCACAAATGTCCATTGGAGCCGAGAGATTGCCATCTTCAAATTAAAAAAAGAGAAGACAAAATTAGGCTAAAAAATCATCTCATTTCATAAAACGATACACATCTTCTAGAAAATGTAGAAAATAGTCTCAAACTAAGAAAAATATGTAAAAATGTCCATTGAAACCGGGAGATCGCCATTTTCAACTGAAAAAAAATAAGAGAATACAAACGAATGCTATAAAAATCATATTATTTAATTAAAAGTTCTATATCTTCCATAAAATGTAGAAAATAGCACCAAGCACAAAAAATTCGTAAAAATGTCCATTGAAACCGGACTATCGCCAACTAAAAATAAGCGAAGACTGTTAGACTATAAAAATAGAAGATCCATAACTTTTCGAAAATGTAGAAAATAGCCGAAGCTCAGAAAAATCCACAAAATAGTTTGTTGAAGCAGGAGATCGTCATCTTCAATTGAAAAATAAGAAAAGAAAAAATTCGGTCAAAAAATCATCTCATTTAATAAAAAGATCCATACCTGCCCGAAAATATTGAAAAATAGCCCGAGCTCAGAAAAATCAACAAAAATATCCGTTGGAACCGAGAGATCGCCATCTTAAACTGAATAATAAGAGAAGATAAAATTAGGTTATAAACATCATATCATTTAATATAAAGATTCATATAATACAGAAAATGTAGAAAATAGCTCGGAGCTCAGAAAAATCCAGAAAAATGTTTGTCGGAACAAGGAGATCACAATCTTCAACTAAAAATAAAAAAGACAAAATTAGGCCAAAATCCTATCATTTAATAAAAAGTTACACATCTGCCATAAAATGTAGAAAATAGCACTAAGCTCAGAAAAATCCGCACAAAAGTCTGTTGGCACCGGGAGATCGCAATATTCAACTAAAAATAGAAGACAAAATAATGTAAAAATCATATCATTTAATAAAAAGATTCATATCTTCCAGAAAATGTAGAAAAAAAAGCCTAAAATTAAGAAAATCCACAAAAATGTCCATTGGAACCGTAAGATCGCTATATTCAACTGAAAAATATGAGAAGACAAAATTAGGCTACAAAAATCTTGTCATTAAAAAAGATATTTATATCTAAAGATATAGAAAATCGCCTGGAGCTCAGAAAAATCGGCAAAAAAGTCCGTTGGAACTGGGAGATGGGCATTCTAAACTGAAAAATAAGATAAGAAAAAAATTAGGATATAAAAATCATATCATTTAATATAAAGATTCTTATCTTCCAGAAAGTGTACAAAATAGTTCTGCTAAAATAAGAGAAGACAAAATTAGGCCAAAATATCATATCATTTAATAAAATGATACATATCTTCCAAAATTATGGAAAATATCCCGCAGCTCAGAAAAATTGGCAAATATGTCTGTTGGAACTGGGAGATCACCATCTTCAACTGAAAAAAATAAGAGAAGCCAAAATCAGGCCAAAATATCATATCATTTAATAAAATGATACATATCTTCCAAAAAGTGGAAAATAGACCGGAGCTCAGAAAATCCGCAAAAATTCTGTTGGAATCTGGATATCACCATCTTCAACTGGAATAAAGAGAGACAAAATTTGGATAAAACATCATATCATTTAATAAAAAGATCGCCATCTTCAACTGGAAAATAAGAGAAGACAAATTTAGGCTATAAAAATCATATCAATTAATAAAATGATTCATATCTTTCTTAAAATGTAGAAAATAGACCAAGCTCAGAAAAATACGCAAAAATTTCTGTTGGAACAGGGAGATCGTCATCTTCAACTGGAATATAAGAGAAGACAAAATCAGGCCAAAAATATAATATTTATTAAAAAAGATCGCCATCTTCGACCAGAAAATAAGAGAAGACAAATTTAGGCTATAAAAAATCATATCAATTAATAAAAAGATTCATATCATTCATAAAATGTAGAAAATATCCCCGAGCTCAGAAAAATAAGCAAAAAATGTTCGTTAGAAACGGGAGATTGCCATCTTCAACTAAAAAATAAGAGAAGACAAAATCTATAATATAAAACATAACTTTTTTGAGTTCTAGGACTGACTAGGACAAGTTAACTAGGTCAAACAAGTTGATAGAAAGACGGCTCAGATTTAATCTTGATGAGTAGATGGTTGGGATGATAATATATGAAAATTTTTGGGGGAACTTTTGGTGGGAGAACTACATTTTTAGTGCAACATTATTGATATTCGTTTAAATTTAATGCATAAAACATTGTGCTCTGCCTTTGAAACTTGGGCCATCCTCTTTCAAAATTTTAATGGTAAGAATTTAATGTACAAAGATTTCCACAGTGATTACAATATCATCTAAATTTCCCTCATAACAGTAGTAGCATCAATTATTGCAGTAAAAAAAATTTAATCCCCAAATCACCGCCCAATTTGTCCACTTCAGACAAAATTTCAGTCACAAACAAGTGCATATAAAAAAGTCTCTGCACTCTCGCTTTCATTAGCTGTAAACACTAATTTTTTATTCCGCGCCTAAGGTGCCCGCTAAATTTTCTTATGCTAATTTGTTATTCCGCGTCGAAGGTGCTAACGCTGAATTTATTTTTCCGCGCCAAAGGTGCCCACACCGAAGGCGTCTGTGCTGCTAAATATTTTTACGCTAATTTGTTGTTCTTTTAAATTTTTTCTATGAAAATAATATTTTTGGAGAACAAAGATTTTGAGGGGATATTTAAATGAACTGCGCATGCGTCGAAGCTAACCTTTTACGCTAATTTGTTGTTCCACGTCGAAGACGCCCGTGCTGAATTTGTTGTTCCACGCCGAATGTACATGTGCCGATAAATATTTTTAAGCTAATTTGTTGTTCTTTTAAATTTTGGTTGTTGAAATAATTTTTTGGGAACAAAGATTTCGCGGGGAAAAAATCTTAAATGAACCGTGCTTGAGGGCACGAGTTATGACTAGTTTATATATCATTGAAGAGAATTGAGGTGCGAACCTACCATTCTACTGCATGCACATACCACTTATTTACAAGTTTATCGTTGCTTCCGTGCACACAACATTTGACAACTATTTTTGAATCATATGGCTGACTAGGACAAGATAAAGAGTGGCAGAGATTTGATCTTGGAAAATGGAAGGTTGAGATGAGTTTTGAGAAAGTTTTGAGGGAGAATCCATTTGGTTGGAAAAACTTAATATTTTGAAATTTGTAGGAAAAATACAGCTTATCCTCTCTTACCTCAAGCATACCAAGTCTCTGCCCCGAACAACGAGAACTTTATATAGTAAGGGACAACATTTATACGTGGATTTACGTGGATTTAATGCATTTTGTGGAAAAGCAAGTGCACTTACCGCATTTGCGTTTAATGCATTTGCATGCATTAGTCACCCTCACATATGTGTTTAATGCATTTGCATTCATTTGCCATGCTCACACATTATCAGCTCGAATGGTCCAGGTAATTTAATGGTCGCGGTGCCCACCATCAAGGAAGATGCTGTAGAAGGAAATTTGTGGAGAGCTAATTTGTTGTTCCATACCGAATTTGTTGTTCTACGCTAATTTGTTGTTCCGCGTCAAAGGCACCCGCACGTGTCAAAGGCATCTGTGCTGAATTTGTTGTTTCGCACCGAATGTGTCTGTGCCCCTAATTATTTTTACGCTGATTTGTTGTTTCGCACCGCCAAACTTTTTTACGCTACTTTGTTGCTCCGCGTCGAAGGCGCTCATTCCGAATTTGTTGCTCTATGTTAATTTGTTGTTCCATGCCTAATGTGCCTATGCCGAATTTATTGTTTCGTGCATTAAATTTGTTGTTCCGCGTCGAAGGCACCCGTGCCTCTAAATATATTACGTTTGCGGACTTTTTTGAATTCTACGACTGACTAGGACAAGTAAAGAGTGTTTTGGATTTGATCTTGGAGAATGGAAGGTTGAGATGAGTTTTGAGAAAGTTTTAAGGGGGAATCTATTTGGTTGGAAAACTCACTATTTTGAAATTTATTTGAAAAACGCAGCTGACCCTCTCTTACCCTCAGGCATAGCAAACCTCGATTTATGTGAATTTAATGCATTGTCTGGAAAAGCAAGTGCATTTACGTTTTGTGCAAATGCATTTGTGTTTAATGCATTTGCATGCATTAATCACCCTCATACATGCACTTAATGCAGCAGAGTAAGTGCACTTTAGTTTAATGCATTGGCATCCATTTGTCATGCTCACACATTATCAGTTTGAATGGTCATGGCAATTTAATGGTCGTGGGGCCCACTATTAAGGAAGATGCTGCCAATTTATTGTTCTGCGCCAAAGGCACCCGCGTCAATTTTTTGTTCCGGGCCAAAGGCGCCAGCGCCGGTTTTTTATGCTAATTTATTGTTTCGCGTCGAATGTGCCCGCGTCGAATTTATTGTTCTATGCTACTTTGTTTTTCAGTGCCGAATCTTTTGTTCTGTGCCGAAGGCGAGCTAATTTGTTGTTTCGTGCCAAAGGCGTCCACGTCGAATTTTTTGTTTCGTACCGAAGACGTCCGCGCCAAATTTGTTGTTACACGCTGAAGATGCCCACGACGAATTTTTTGTTCCGTGTCAAAGGGTTATGCATCGAATGTGTTGTACCACGCCAAAGACGCCCATGCCTCTAAATATTTTTACGCTAATTTGTTGTTCTTTTAAATATTGGTTGTGGAAATAATTTTTTGGGGAACAAAGATTTTGTGGAGGAAATCTTAAATGCACAGTGCTCGTAGGCATGGGTTATAACTAGTCTATATTACATTTGACAACTATTTTTGAATCCAAGAGCTGACTAGGACAAGATAAAGAGTGGCTAGGATTTGATCTTGGGGAATGAAAGGTTGAGATGAGTTTTGAGAAATTTTTGAGGGGGAATCCATTTGGTTGGAAAACTCAATATTTTGACATTCTTATGGAAACGCTGCGTATCCTCTCTTATCTCGGGCGTACCAAAACTCAGCCCCGAACAACAGGAACTTTATAGTAGGGGAAAATATTTATACGTGGATTTTTACGTGGATTAATGCATTTTATAGAAAAGTAAGTGCACATACCGCTTTTGGTTTAATGCATTTGCTTGCAGTAGTCACCCTCACACATTGGCACTTAACACAACAGAGTAAGTGAACTTGCATTTAATGCATTGGCATGCATTTATCATGCTCACATATTATCCGCTCGAATGGTCTGGGCAATTTAATGGTCGTGGGGCCCACCATCAAGGAAGATGCTGCAGAGCGAAATTTGTGGAGAGGTAATTTGTTGTTCCGTATCGAGTTTGTTCTACGCTAATTTGTTGTTTCGCGCCAAAGGCGCCGGGGCCGAATTTGTTGTTCTGCACCAAAGGCACCCGCGTCGAATTTGTTGTTCTGTGTCGAAGGAGGATGCACCGAATTTGTTGTTCCGCGCTGAAGACACACGTTCCCCTAAATATTTTTACGTTGCTGTGTTGTTATGCACCGCAAAACTCTTTTACGCTTCTTTGTTGTTCTGCGTCGAAGGCGCCAGTGCCGAATTTGTTGTCCAGGAACATATGGCTCTTTTTATTAAATGATATGATTTTTATAGCCTAAGTTTGTCTTGTCTTATTTTTCAGTTGAAGACATGCCCAGGTGATTGCTCTTGGAGTTGGAGAAAGATTCTGAGTCTCCGTCCATTTGTTCGCACACATATGTGGTTTCGTGTCGGTGATGGCCGTAGTATTTCATTATGGTTTGATAATCGCCATCCTCTTGGCCCTCTTGTGGAAACTTTTGGATATCGTATTATTTAGATTCTGGATTGGGTCATAATGCTACTGTGGATGCCCTTGTGAATGGTAAGGAATGGTGTCGGCCTTCTGCACAATCTCCGGATTTGATACGGTTGCGTTTTGATACACCTGTTCATTTTAAACCTAATTCGAGCCGTACTGATGAATTGGAGGGGCTAGATTCTGCAGGAATGTTTTCTATTTGCAGTTCTTATAAACTTTTAAGGCCTTGATCTCCCTTGGTTGACTGGTGGCAGGTCGTTTGGCATAAGCGGAGGATTCTTAGGCATGATTTTATTCTATGGTTAGCTATTCGAGATGCTCTTAGTACTCGGGATAAGCTACATAGGTATGGAAGCATTTCTGAGGCTCGTTGTGTTTTCTGTGGTGCAAGGTATGAAGATGTGGAACATCTATTCTTTAATTGTTCCTTCATCGAGTACATATGGCGTTCATTGCATGTCAAATGTGACCTTTATTGGGAACCACGTTCATGGTCTGGGACTATTTCTTGGATAGGAGGATTTAGTCACACATCTCTTTGTGGTATGATTGTGCCTCTTATGCTAGCAGCAGTAGTTTATGCTATTTGGAGGGAGCATAATTCTCGTTTGAATGGTGAGCCCCCTAGATGCATATCATAGCTGGTTGAGTATGTCAAATTCTCAATGTGTACTCGTGTTGATTACTTACAAGGGGTGACTGCATCCATGGAGAATAAAGGGCTCCAATGCTCTTGGGAATTTTCTGATAGTATTTTTGATTAGTTTTTGGGTTTTTCAGTTGTGTTTTTACTGTGAGGCACTGGTAATATTTGTACCAGCTATCTAATTTCTATTATTGTTAGGGATCTGTCCATAACTTTATTTTCAAGGGAATGCACTTGTGCTTGTGTATATTGGTTGATACAATAAAACGTTCTCTCAGTTCCAACATATATTTTTGTGGATAATTTTTTTGAGTTTTTGACCTAGAGGCTATTTTTTATGTTTTCTGGAAGATATAGATCTTTTTATTATATAATTTCATTTTAAGCATAATTTTGTCTTCTCTTATTTTTCAGATTAAGATGGCGATCTCCTGGTTCCAACAGAAATTTTTGCGGTTTTTCTGAGCTACTGGCTATTTTCTAAATTTTCTTTAAGATATGTATCTTTAAATTAAAAGATATGATTTTTATAGTCTAATTTTGCCTTCTCTTATTTTTCAGTTGAAAATGGTGATCTTCTTTTCAAAAAGACTTTTTTGCGGATTTTAATTAGCTCGGAGCTATTTTCTGTATTTTTTGGAAGATATGCATCTTTTGGTTAAATGATTTGATTTTTTTGCCTAATTTTGTCATCTCTTATTTTTTTTAAAGAGAATAATGTAGAAAAGGTGGCATCTGCTCAAATAGATCAGAAGCCAAGCCACAAAAAAGTGGAAAGTACACGCCCCATATGGGCTTGCACTTTTTGTGGGGCCCGCCTTTTTGTGTCTTGCCCCTTATCTATTAGGTCAGGTAACACTTGAGCTACATGATTCTATTTTTTAATTGAAGATTTGATCTTTCTGTTCCAATAGACATTTTTGCGTATTTTTCTAAGCTCGGGGCTTTTTTTGCATTTTCTAGAAGATATGGATCATTTTATTAAATGATATAATTTTTAGCCTAATTTTATCTTCTCTTTTTTTAGTTGAAGATGGCCATCTCTCTGTTCCACTGGGTATTTTTTGGGATTTTTCTGTGCTCGGCGCTATTTTCATTATTTTATTGAAGATATGAATCTTTTTATAAAATGATATGATTTTAAGCCTAATTTTGTCTTCTCTATTTTTCAGTTGAAGATGGCGCTCTCCCGGTTTCAACAGACATTTTTTGATAATATGATTTATGGCCTAACCTTATCTCCTCATATTTTTAGATGGAGATGTCGATCTCCCAGTTCCAATGGACATTTTTGCAGATTTTTCTGAGCTCAGTATTACTTTTCTACATTTTCGAGAAGTTATGGATCTTTTTATTAAATGATATGATTTTTTCGCCTAAATTTGTCTTCTCCTATTTTTCAGTTGAAGATGGAGATCTCCCATTTCCTATGGACATTTTTTACAAATTATTCTGACCTCGGGGCTATTTTCTAAATTTTCTTGAAGATATGTATATTTTAATTAAATGATACGATTTTTGGAATAATTTTGTCTACTCTTATTTTTAAGTTGAAAATGGCGATCTTCCGGTTCCAACGGAAATTTTTGCAGATTTTTCGAAGTCGGTGCTATTTTCTACATTTTATGGAGGATATGAATTTTTTTATTAAATGATATGATTTTTATATCCTACATTTTTCTTATCTTATTTTTTTCCGTAGAATATTGCAATCTACCGATTCCAACGGATATTTATATTGATTTTTGTTAGTTTGTGGCTATTTTCTTCATTTTAAGGATGATATGGATCATTTTATTAAATGATATGATTTTTTCGCCTAATATTGTATTCTCTTATTTTTCAATTGAAGATGGCGTTCTCACGGTTCCAACGGAGATTTTTGCAGATTTTTTGACTTAGAGGCTGTATTCTACATTTTCAGGAAGATATGTATCTTTTTATTAAATAATATGATTTTTTTGGCCTAATTTTCTCTTGTCATATTTTTTAAATGAAGATGGCGATCTCCCGGTTCCAATAGACATATTTACGGATTTTTCTGAGCTCCGGTCTATTTTCTACATTTTATAGCATATTTTGTCTTCACTTATTTTTCAGTTGAAGATGGCGATTTTCATGTTCCAATGGATATTTTTGCGGCTTTTTCTGAGATTAGGGATATTTTTCTACATTATCGGAAAGTTATAGATCTTTTTATTAAATGAAATGATTTTTACGCCTAATTTTGTGTTCTCTTATTTTTTCGCTGAAGATGGTGATCGCCCGGGTTTCAACAGATATTGTTGCGGATTTTTCTGAGCTCCAGGCCTAATTTTTTCTTCTTTGTTTTTTAGTTGAAGATGTCGATCGCCCGGTTCCAACAGACATTTTTACGGATTTTTCTAAACTCAGAAATATTTTCTATAGTTTATAGAAGATATAGATCTTTTTTTTAAAATGATATGATTTTTATAAATGAAGTTTGTTTTCTCTTATTTTTCAGTTGAATAAGGCGATCTCTCTGTTCCAACGGAAATTTTTTTGCAGAATTTTCTGAGATCCGTGCTATTTTCTAAATTTTTTGTAAGATATGGATCTTTACATTAAATGATATGATTTTTATGGTCTAATTTTGCCTTCTCTTATTTTTCAGATGAAGATGTCGATCTTTAGGTTCCAACGGGCATTTTCGTGGATTTTTCTGAACTCTGGGCTATTTTCTATATTTTCTGTAAGATATGGATCTTTATATTAAATGAAATGATTTTATGGCCTAATTACAACTTCTCTTATTTTTCAATTGAAAAGGGCGATCTCTCCTTTCTAATGGAAATTTTGCATATTTTTCTGAGCTCGGGGCTATTTTCTATATTTTTTAGAAGGTAAGAATCTAATTGATATGATTTTTGTTGCCTAATTTTGTCTTCTCTTATTTTGCAGTTGATGATGGCGATCTTTTTATTAAATGATATGATTTTTGGCCTTATTTTGTCTTCTCTTATATTTTGGTTGAAGACGGCAATCTCCCGGTTCCAACGAACATTTTTGCGGATTTTTTGAGCTCCAGGCTATTTTTTACATTTTTGGAAGTTATGGATCGTTTAATTAAATGATATCAAAGAGGACAAAATTAAGCCAAAAATGTCCACTGAAACAAGGAAATCTCCATCTTTAACTGAAATAAAAGAGAAGACAAAATTCCGAGCCGGGAAATCGCCATCTTCATCTATAAAAATGTCTGTTGTAACCGAAATATCGCCATCTTCGTCTAATAAGATTTTTATATATCATTTTCTAAGCTTGGTGCTAATTTCTATATTTTTTTGAAAGATTGGATCTTTTTATTAATTGATATGATTTTTATGGCCTAAAATTGTCTTCTCTTATTTTCCTATTGAAGATAGCGATCTTTTTATTAAATGAAATGATTTTTTGCCTAATGTTATCTTCTCTAATATTCCAGTTGAAGATGGCGATCTCCTGATTCCAACAGACATTTTTTGCAGTTTTTTCTGAGATCGGGTTATTTTCCACTTTTTTGGAAGATATGTCTCATTTTATTAAATGATATGATATTTTGGCCTAATTTTGTTTTTTCTTATTTTTTTAGTTGAAGATGGTGATCTCCCGGTCCCCATCGGACATTTTTGACGATTTTCCTGAACTCTGGGCCATTTTCTAAATTTTCTTTAAGATATGAAACTTTATATTAAATGATATGATTTTTATAGCCTACTTTTGCCTTCTCTTATTTTTTAAGTTGAAGATGGCGTTCTCCCGGTTCTAACAGACATTTTGTGGATTTTTCTGAGCTCGTGGTTATTTTTTATATTTTCTGTAAGATTGATCTTTTATTACATGATATGATTTTTTTGCCCTAATTTTGTCTTCTCTAATTTTTCATTTGAAGATGGCGATCTCCCGATTTCAACGTATATTTTTGCGGATTTTTCTCAGCTACATGCTAATGTCCACATTTTCAGGAAGATATGGATCTTTTTATTAAATAACACGATTTTTTGGCCTAATTTTGTATTCGCTCATTTTCATATTACAGATGGCGATCTCCCGGTTCCAACGGATATTTTTGCGTGGTTTTCTGATCTATGTGTTATTTTCGACATTTTCTGGAAAATATGGATCTTTATTTTAAATAATATGATTTTTAATGCCAAATTATGTCTTCTCTTAATTTTCAGTTGAAAATGGCGATCTCCCTGTTCCAATGGACATTTTATAGATTTTTCTGTGTTCTGAGTTATTTTCTACATTTTATTGAAGATATGTATCTTTATAATAAATGATATGGTTTTTATTGCCTAATTTTCTCTTCTCTTATTTTTAAGTTGAATATGTCGATCTCCAGATTCCAATGTAAATTTTTGCAGATTTTTCTAATCGTGTGGCAATTTTCTAGATTTTATTGAAGATATGGATCATTTTAGTAAATGCTATGATTTTTATGGCCTAATTTTGTCTTCTCTTATTTTTCAGTTGAAAATGGTCATCTCCCAGTTCTAACAGACATTTTTGCGAATTTTTCTAAGCGCTGAGCTCATTTAAACATTTTCTAGAAGATATGTATCTTTTTATTAAATGATATGATTTTTTGGCCTAATTTTGTCTTTTCTTATTTTTCA